>APFE031583539.1:7124-19245 GCA_000404065.3 Pinus taeda | reverse complement strand
AATAAAGAACCCAATTTGCAGAATTACTTATGGGGAGGTAGGGTGCGACTCCATAGCACCTAAAACTGAAGCTCGAGAAACTGTAAAAAGAACAAATGGGTTCAAGGAGAAGTATAGATGAAAAAAACCCTCAATTCCTGAAAACCATTCTTATGAATGGGTTACTTGTCACCAAGCGAGGAGCAGAGGTTCTAGAAGCTAGAGTTGTAGGTGACTGACAACATGGAGTTTCAGGGTAATCTGGCTTCATCTCCATCTAGGCACAACAACAAATGAAATGTGGATCGAGTGTTTGGGAGGGCTAATACCCTAGCCACCTCCTCATTCACTACATTTGTCTGATCATTAGAATATCAACAACAAACTAGGGCCTAGGTGTCAACAACAAGCAGTTTTTGAGAATTTTCCAGCTGTCTCAGAATCCATACTATAACACTGCTATGTATATTTAAATGAATGTATAAATGTGTTTAAACCTTAGCATGGGGTGACAATATCAAACGATTTGAACATTGAAATAATATTGTAAACGATCAATATTAGAATGCGTCCCCATGTTAGCATAGTCTTGGGTATGAATCATTATTATACAATAGGACCTTGGAAATAATTCATGCAACCTTATTTTTCTTATATGATTTGATATGGTAAATGTTACATATGTCCATGTAAATGTTTGTCTTTTATTTAGATTGATGTTGGTAAGATTAATGTGGGTTCTATGTTAGCATAAACAAGTGCTATAAAATCTTAATCTATAAATTGTATTTTCAAATGCATAAATAGATTTAATGTCCTAAAAACATGTCATTTGAGCAAATCTTTGTTGGATTTAAAAAAAAATTCTTGAAAAATATACACAAAAAAAGAAAATGTAAAATTGTGATATTATTTGAAATATTTTAATGAGGAATTATTTTTTTTCAATTATTTTATAGAATATGTACATTCTAATTTTTTTCGTTAACTATATGTAATATATACATAGTTTATATCAAAATATTTCACTTAATATGAATAGTGAAATATTTTATTGATGAACCACATTATAGTAAAATATTTTCTTTTTACTATTATATTTTTAAATGCATCTTAATAATAAAAAAAATTGTTAAGTTTGGTAGATCCTCCTTTTTGATTTATTATAAAGAAAATTTGCACCACATAGATTGGTTAGGCGACCTCAACTTGCCCAATGGGAAACCAAGTCTATTGGCCACCTATCCGCATTGTATGCCATCCATAATATAAAAAAAAACCAGTGTTTCTATGCAAGCTATATGAGTTTCATATTCTTGTCCATACTCTAGAGATCTACATACATATATATTTGCATAAGGAAATGTAAAAATTCTCTTACTGTGGATTCTCCGATCAAAGATTCAAAAAATGTAAAAACTATCTGCATATGTAAACAAAACCATCAAAGTATAGTAGTTGATCATGTTGCTCAGAAGAAGCGGATTCCACATCCACTGGATCTTTGGCATTTGTCCCCGACATCTCGATCTAGACCAGGATACAAGGTAGGTTCCTCTCAATTCGGCAAAGTTGAACATCCTGTTTGTGCAGTTGGAACTACACCTTCTGGAATTACTATTTATAATTCACCATGCCTTGGACACTGACAACCATTCCCACCAAAATCTATTCCATAGAATTACCCAACACGCTTTTCATCAACTAGTATAAGTAGAGGGTTTGCTTGAATTGAGTGATTTTTCCCTTCATGTTTCTGGGATCTAGGACAAGGGTTCTCCAATCCTCTATTTTCGCGTCTGTCTCACTCTCTTGCTTCACTTCTCCTTCCCAACCCTCTAACAATTTGTGAATTTCCTCATTAGTGCCTTCACGATAGGCAATTGTCACTTCACTTATTAGACTTTCAATAGATTTCTTACCATTGCATCTCGTAGATGTTCCTGGTTCCATGTCCTTCCTGGTCTATTGGGCCCTGCTTCAATGACCATGGGTTTTTGTAGGACATGCCATGGTTTCTCTGACCCAACCATGTTCATTGCAGAAAATCGTAATTGAGTTACAATTCAATAAAATACGACAGGGAGCTTTCACATAAGTGGTAGGCTTACCATGCACCAAACCGCCTTCCTTAGAGATCCTCCTCAGTTGTAGTGCCCAAACTTTTAGGGTCGCAAGTTAATCCCCTAGATGGGGACGACCCACGACCAGCAGTAGTGTTTACACTTCACCTCAGACACCTCCTCTCAGCCTCAATTTGATTTGTTTCTTATCCCTAGTTCCAGGTTGGTAAGCATCGCCACTTACAAGCTCTACATCAACCTTGGCTAGCATACCCTTTACCCTCTACCCAGGACACGAGAGGAGAACCTGATCCAATCATCCACCCAGTCTAGAGACCCATGATGTCGCCATCACCAATCTGCCTACTATAGCTAATGCCACGCCCTTGCGAGACTTCTTGCTCGTAATTCTTAACCTTCTCCCTCATGCTGAGGTTGCTACCTACCTCTTTGCAGCTACACATGGACCTAAAGCAGAGGCTACCATGCAGAATGTAGGTGGGTTGGCCAACTTTATCTCAAAGGCCCATCTCTCTAGCTTTACCAGCAAGACTCCTACGAACTACAGAACTAGGCCCTCTGTTAAGTGCCAACAAAATTCTCATACAGGAAAGGAGAAATTCAAAGTAAAGATAAATGGAGAGTGTGCCAAACGGGTGCGAGAGACAAACATAGAACCAGGCATATCCAAGCAGCCTATGCCCCCAACACTTCTTAATTTTGCAGCTCTCCCCCATAATTCTTCCCCTCTCCCCCAAGCAAAAACTAGAGTAGGTCTACATTATGAGAGTGAAGATATATCTAGGTACATACCCTTTAACCTTCGTGCACAGTCGGTAGGCTTGTTGTTGTTGGTGGTGCCACAGAACCCACCCATTGCACCATTCTCCTAGTCCACAATCATTCAAATCAATACCAACCTTCCCTCCTTCACTGTTACTAAAACCGACATTGTCTTTACTCCCGCTACCAAAGTTCCCATATACACTACATGCCATCTTGCAAGGGGCCACCACACCCGTCACCTTGAGTGTGTGGGGGGTTGTGGTAGTGTACACTGTGGTACACACCATTACTCCCTTGTTTGAGTGATTAACTATCGACTCGCACCCCAATCATGGTAAATGCATTTTATTATTATTTTGAAAATTTGAATTAATTATACATCTTCATTTTATTATTCTTATTAATAAGTAATTGAACTTCTTTATTTTCAATTTTTTTTTTCTTGAATTAAAATATTTTTTTTATGGTTAACATATATATAAAATTGACATTAAATTAAATTTATTGGTATTGATATTCAAACCAAATATTTATATATTTTAAATTTATTTTTTATTTCTAATTACTGTATCATTTTCTAAATTTGATATAAATTAGGTTAATTTATTAACTGAGTGTGAGAGTAAAGGTTGTGTACATCTTCTTCATAATGAGTTGTAATATCAACTAACTAACTCAGCATATTTCCATAATTATTATCAAGCACTGTATATCTTTTTTAGTTATTTAAAATTTTATTTTTTTATTTATTTATTTTTAAAACACACGTCAACTTCATATTGGACAAATATACATGGAATCACACATCACCCTCATACCAAACTCTAAATTGTTCCTCTAAACTCAATAATTTATTTGTTTTATACATAAATAACATTAAAAATAAAAGAAATCAACTCCCACTGACACAACCGGTGGAAGATGGTTGTGCTTTGTGATAAAAGAACATGCTAAAAAAATGTCCACAGATAATTATTACACTATATTTATTGATGATATAAGAAATTACACATATAAGAATATATCCCAAATTTTTATAAAATAAAAATATAAAAAATAACACATATAAGATTATATCCCAACTTTTATAAAATAAAATTGAAGAAAAATAGATCTATAAAACAGACTTAAACCAACCATGCTAATAATAGTTAATACAATTTGTAAAACTTAATTCCAATAATAATCTAAAAACTCACGATCAAATCCTATACCATACATCTAACACGCATAAAAGCATTACTTCAGAATTTTCATGTCAAGATCCCTGTAATCTGCAAACGCGTGCTTCGCTGTAGATTCTGCCTGGTTGGCAAAAGTAACCTTTTGTAGGAGCACAGTGCGCATCTTCTGAGCAGATGCAGAGTCCTTCGAGAGCACATCCGTCCTTCCATATGATCACTCCCGCCTTCCCTATTCCCAGAACAGCGTCAGTCCAATCATTGGACAAAAGTCCGTTAGGATCCAACTTGTTCTTCACTGATAGAAAGGCACCATATTTGTTATATTTTTTGATGACCCCGTCAAAGGCAACGTTTCGGTTCTTTCCCCAGTGTGGCAGAGCTCCATATTTCATGAGCGCCATTTGCTCAATTTCCTCCAACACATCTTCATACAGTCTAGGAGTGTTGGGATCCTTGGCCCTATAGTACGTCATGTCGATTTCTACTGAATCCTCTTCTTTTCCCAAATGAGCACTCGAAGCTTTTACATAACGCATAAGAAAACCATAGTACAACTCAACCCCGCACAAGCTGCTTGGAACGGTGTCCCGGAGGTTCTTTACGTCGGAAAGAAATTGTCCAATCTTGGACATGCTGATACTGAATCCGACCTCGAAGAAGAATAATCCGTTGATCCGAGGATCCCATGGACACGCTGTCAGGAGATCGTCCTCTGGGCTGCTCAGGCACGAACCAGCCGCTTGCATGTTATTGTGATATCCAATTACTGGATATCCTGAAAAGCTAACATTGTTGTTCTCCAGACCTGTAGCTTCTCCTAGAAAGGTAGATACCTGAAGGAGTGCCCGAAGGCACTTGCTGTCAGCGTCATCCGCAGCTTCATCAAGTTCTTCTGTAAAATTATGGTATATGTAATTAGATGTACATCCTTCACGATTTTAGTAGAGCCAAGATGCAACTCTATGAAATTATAATTGCAGTATGACAGCATTAAAGGGTTTTATAATACAATAATACTAATCTGGCTATCCGAGTAAGGTGGTTAATGAATATTAATAGATTTAAATTTAAAAAGTAATATTAAAGTTGAAAGTTAATGATGTGAGAACAATTTTTTTTAATAATATAGATAATTACAATTTTTTATATTTAATAAATTTAATCATAATTTTTATTGAATAGTGATTCTGGAAGAACATTATTTTTTATTTAAATTTAATGGTACATGTAATGTGTGTAATAAGATGAATAGATTTATTTTAATATGGGATTTAGGAAGTATTAAGGTAGATAAAAATTTTGGAGATGCAAATTTCTTTTGTAAACTGTAAAATTTGAGAAAAGTTAGTATAAAAAGAGCTTTGATTTATTAGTGTTTTTGATAAATTTGAGGTTAAAGTAAATTTATGTTGATTTTTTTATATCTATGACATTTGCCAATTTTTTTTGTTAAGCATAAAAGAATCTCAAATAACAAAATGTGTTAATTCTCAAACATCTTTTTATTTTAAATTGTTTTAATGTAATATATATATGATTGACATGGAAATATTTTATTCAAGATAGATACTGAAATATTTTAATTACAACTTACATTGTATACATTGAAATGTTATTTTGTTATTGATATATCTTTAAATAAATGTTTCCCTCATATTAGTAATGACTTTGTCTCTCTTTTTATTTATATACATGGAATATTTTCATTATTAATACTTTATTAATATGTTATAGAGAATCTTTGTAATTAGAAAGCACATATAAAAAAAAGTGATATTGAAATAAATTACTTAAATAACAAAATGTGTTAATCCTCAACATCTTTTTATTTTAAATTGATTTATGTAATATATATATATATATTTTGTTGACATAGAAATATTTTATTCAAGATAAACACTAAAATACAACTTACTTGGTATACAATGAAATGTTATTTTGTTATTGATATATTTTTAAATAAATGTTTTTCTCATATTAGTAATGACTTTGTCTCTCTCTTTATATATAAATAGAATATTTTCATTATTAATATTTTATTAATATTATTATAGAGAATCTTTGTAATTAAAAAACACATAAAAAATGATATTAAAATAAATTACTTAATATACCTATTAAAATACACATTTCTTAATATAGAAAGGTGTAATACATAATTAAAACTTAAAAAGAATTACACACTTCACTCATGTAAAATTCGACATATTTTGTTGTAATTACTTTACCTCTATAAAAATTTGATGTTTTTTTTTATAGTACCACAGAGAATTCAAAGAGAACTCGGAGGGCAATGGACCTACGAGCTCTGAGATTATTTAAGGCTTCTATAAGACTCCCTAGTTGAAATCTGCTTGGAAGAATGACTATTTGGACTCTGCTGGGAAGAGTGACTATTGTGCAAGCGTCTATCAATTCATAAGAGGGGGAGCGTATATCAAGTGGTTGGTCGAGTGTCTCTCTAATTTAGTTGGAATGTGTAAAAGAGGATCGAATATTTTTTATGTGTGGATTAACTCAGAGTGTTCACATTGATTGTGATTGAGTTTATAGGTTTATTTTTCTTTGTTGTATGAGGGAAATGTGTAATTATGTGAGTGTTTAATTTTAAGTTGGGCATGTGTTTTTAAAAAGAATATATATATTTAAATAAAAAATAATGGTTACTGTAAAAAAAAATGAAGTCAATGTGTTTCTTTTTTTTTAACCTTAAAGCAAATATTTAGGTATTTTTATGAAATATCAAAAATTTTATAATAACTATATACATAAATTAAAGTATGTAAAAGTTAAAAAAAAAACCAAAAAAACAAAAAACAAAACCAACAAACTTATATTTCAAAAATTTGAAACATGAAAAGGTTGTATAAAAAATATTCCACCACATGATTTTAAAGAAACTTCTACAAAATTTTCATTACCATGACTTGTTAATGCTTTTAAATATTTATTGTTGGCCTAATTTATTCAATTCAAAATCACTAGATATGTATATTAAGATAATGCAAATGAAATAATATTTTAGAGTTGATGATAATAAAATATTTGAATGCTAAAAAGGTAATTAAAATTAAAAAAATTCAACTAGAAATAGATATGTAATTCATTTATTCTTAATTTTTAGTGTCAAATTAATGTATTAAAAAATATATGATATATTATATATGATTAGAGGAAACTATATATACACAATATAAAGTAATTGAAAAAAATATCATTAAACATCTTAAGTAATATCACTATTTCAAATTATTTTATATTATGGTTTTTTTCTATACTTTATTGGTCAATTTGTTTGAAATAGAGAAAATATATATTGGAATTGCAAGTTTAATTTGTGTAGTGTACACAATCCAAGTTTCCAAATAAATTTTGAAGGCCTTGAATCCATTTTATAAATTCAAAAGATACAATTTAAAAATGAAAAATTACACATGACATATTTGATCCATAAATCCATTATATATATCGATGGATTAAATTTATCATGTATAAAAATTTTATTCAAAATTCCGACATGAAAAGAGGTTTGCACCTCAAAAGAGTTTATCTCTTTTAGTTGTTGTTAGATTTCTAATACACTAGGGTGGGCTAAGTGCAGAGTAATGCCAGTATGTAAATCCATTTTGTTGTGAAGGCCAAAGCTAAGGATAGAAGTTGAAAAACCCTAGGCACTACCATGATGAGGGTAGTGAGAAATATTTAGGATTTGCTGTAAAATGTAATTCCTACTTGCTTCAATTGTGACTTTCTATGTAAAGGATTTTGTTCATATTCTATAGGAGTGATTATATCTATATGTTCCTAGTTTGGTGTGTAGTTGAGATATTCTCTCAACCACCTCATTGTGTGTCCAAAATAGTTTCCCTATCTCGAAACACCACTTCTTGTATATATGTAATATTATAATTGATCATAATTCATTTTTATGGACATTGACAATTGCATGAACAAGGTATAAGGTGTAATTACCAGAATGAATCATATGCAAATCTTCCAGATTGATATCGAGACAAGTAGTCATTAAGGGAGAGTGTTGGAAAATGTAATTTCCACTTGTCTGAGTTGTGACTTTCTATGTAAAGGAGTATGCTCCTATTCTATAGGAGTGGTTAGTTTTGGTCCTTCAAATATTTTATGTACCTGTTGTAAAACCCAAAGAGGAATGCCCTACCCTATACCTACCAATATGAAAACCCTTTAGCCCCTATATATCCCCCAATATATTATGTCATTTTTTCCTCAATATATATCCCCCAATACGAACCCATGTGGTATGTTATTTCTCCTTGAGTGAAGCCTCCATGAGGGATGTATACGCTTTGTTATGTTTTCACCTTGTTAGAGAATTTTAACACCTTGGAAAAGCATGTCATGTGAGATTGATACAATTGGGTGGGCTGTATTGGTTTTAGACTCAATGAGGTGAAATTTTATATTTAGGGAGAATTCATTGAGAGGCTAGATGAACCATGTATGTGAAGGACTTCCTAGTAGACTAGCAGTTGGGAACCCATGTATTTCGGTAGATGGTTGTTCCTTTATATGGACATTGAGAGCTGCATGAACAAGGTACAAGGTGTAATTACCAGACTCGACCAGATGCAGATCTTGCAAATTGATATCGAGACAAGTAGTCATTAAGGGAGAGTATTGGAAAATGCAATTTCTACTTGTCTCAGTTGTGATTTTCTATGTAAAGGAGTATGTTTCTATTCTATAGGAGTGGTTACATCTATATGTCCCTAGTTTGGTGTTGAGATATTCTCTCAACCAATTCATTGCGTCCAAGATAGTTTCCTATCTTGAGACCCTACTTCTTTTATATATGTCATATCATAATTGATGAGTGTGAATAGTTTGCACTAAAAAAATTTATTTGGATTTTGAAGTCAAAATGGAGGGAATTTGTTATTGCATGTAAATAGGAAAAAGCTATTGATGAAAATCCTATGATTGGATTTTGGGTGCACAATGTACAGTTTTGACCATGGAGTGTGAATGGTCTATATCGACAAATTTACTTAAAACTGGCTTGAAGAGTACTTTGCACCCAGACTTTCATGTTTCTATTTTTCTGTAAAGGAGAACATAATTTGTCTCAAAATATTTATATTTAGGCTGAGTGGTCATTGGTGAGTTTGTAGCAAGAGATTGGTGAGTTTGTAGCAAGAGTAGGTGGCTCAGGAGAGGCTTGTGTAATAGCTTGACGAATTGTAAATTTTCTAGAGATATGGTTATTATAATGAATAATGACCTATGTAATGTGGTAGATATGTTTTTCTTATATGAACATCAATGTCATATGTGTATCACATGGAGAAAGAAAAGGCACAAGTGTAAGAAGCAATGGAGTATTAACAATGACCAACAAATATATTAATTATAATGAAGATGATGAAATTGGACATACTTTTCTAAGACTTGGTAGGCATGTGTACCCCAAAGCCTAGTTTTATTAGTGCAATTCCTTAGTGAAGTTTAAGAAGGAGATTGTTAAGATTAATCTTGACTCAAGAATGATATAGTTAGTGGTTTCGGGCACATAGTTTTGTAGCCCATGATATTACTTTAGTTCTAATTGAGTAGAAAGAAACCTATAAATAGACTTATTAGTCTCCATACTAAAGGACCAAGAGTCAAGCAAGTGTAGGCTCCTTCACTAACTTAGGGAGCCAAGAGTTGAGCAAGTGTGAGCTCCCCCACCATTGGAAAGGGCCAAGGATTGAGCAAGTGTGAGCTCCCTCACCATTGTAAGGGAACCACAGTCTTGCAAATGTAGGCTATGTGTTTAGTGTAAGGGATGAAGGGTTTAGCAAGTATGAGATTCCCTACCATGGTAGGGTTTTGTCTCAAGATGAATAAAAAACTAATAAAATTCCATTCGACTCATTTTTCCCTTAAATTAAGGTTTTTCAACCATATTTCTTAATATTGTTCATGTGGATTTAGGTTTGTAATGGCTTCTTTTATCTTTTTTATTTTATTGGTTTCCTTTCGCTTTTATACATAACAATGTCCATTAAGGTATGAATATATTAATAAATATACATCAAATTTGAGTCACCCCAACGTTAAACCGATCTTCATCACTCATCGATCCTTTTTCTCCGTCAACATGAAGTTCAACGAGTTTTTTTTTTTTAATATGAATGAAACTAAAGATATCATATTCTATGATCTGCAACAGCAGTTAAGGTCAGAAAATGTTAATAAATATGAACCAGATTTGATTCATCTGATTTCATACTAGAATTGTCTATGAATGAGTTAATTTGGTTTCGTTTATTTTTTAAATCTACGATCAAGTTCCATATAAAGAAATTTAAGATATAAAAAATAAATAAATGATTAAATAGAAAAAAATAAAACATAAAAATGGTTAACTGTATTCAAACATAGTCATTTTCTTTACCTAATCCCCTGATCACGCCCACTAGAACCGTTGAAGTGGATCGGAATCCGATGAAATCATTTACTCCATCTCCAGAAGAATTCACAGGTACTCGATCGTCCACTCGATAGACGACCTTTCCTTGAGCAGGGTACCATGTAACATCCCCGAATTCGTGCTCCAAACCAAACTGTACAATCATGCTTTCCAGATCCGAATCATCACTCTGAACGAGTTTGATAGAACGCTTAAACAAAGGTTGCAGTTGCAAGGTTACCTGCATCACGCAACAAAGTATACGAAAAATGCAATGTGAATAATCCAAATATCACAGCATGAAATTATTGAATCCCTTGGAGAGCTTCTAAGCAGCAGTATTTATAGGGGATCGGATATCCAAACCATGAGACAAGTGGAAGCATTTAATAAAGCTACAATACCTGCAATGCTTTTGTATATAATGGATGGTCAGCCTCTTACATTATCTTTTGGTAAATATTAAAAACCATGTCATAATATAATTATTAGTATATTACTTTGGTGAATATCATCTAGGACAAAATGAAAAGACAACCAAACTGATTTTGTTACTGCATAGTGGTTAATAATTTGCCACCATACATTACTCTTTATACTAAGATTATCGTAATTCTTTCCAATTACATGTTTATTGATGGGGAATAAATACTGATGGTGTTTTATGGATTATTGGTTTATGCTTGCATTTTTAACTGAAATTTAATATTACAATTCTTTTTCACTATGTTGCAATTTTATGTATAAATAGATTTAATCTTTTCCTTTTAAAACATTTTAGTATTAATACTGTTTAACTTCAACTCATAATTCTAAAAATTCCCCACCTCAAACAAAATTAATAAAAAAACAAAGAATATAGTACAAAGAATATAGTACAATGAAACATGCTCACTGGTGAAATCCAGCTCGTTTCAATTGTTTTGCTAGGCCATTAGTACCTGAGAAATGACACCGAGAACTCCCAACGAGACTTTGGCTGCATTGAGATCCTCGTCTGCCTCAGTAAGACTCACAACTTTCGCATATCCCTCAGCGGGGGAAGCTGGTACTACTATTCTCATCCCCACAACATATTCGTGAACAGCACTTCCTTTGCCGGACAGAGAACTACCATGGGAACCGGTGGCTAGTATTCCCCCAAGAGTTACACCCAACCAGTACGGGGAATAAGGCAAAGCAAGGCCTTCTGTGGCAGCAGCATCAATGAGATTCTTTAGGGTTATACCGCTATGGAACGTCATCCTCAAACTAGGCTTATCCACAGATACAACATAGTTTAGATCCCGAGTGCTGATAATGAGACCGGAATCCCCACCGGGACATACCAGCTTGGGAATACTGTGGGCGTAGCGCGTCACGACTCTCATCTTCTGGTTCCTCTGAACTGCCTTGGCAACGGAGGCCACAAGATCATCTTCAGTGGAAGGATACACGACTTGGGCAGCACTGCAGGTACTTCTGTCAGGAAACGCACCATAAGCATTTGAAACCGTGCAGTTGCTAAATCCATCAGAACATTCAACCAGGCTACGGGGAGGGCTACAATTCGCGATCGAGGCCAACAGGAACAAAGCAGAAAAGATCAAAATAGCTGCCTGACATTCCATCGGACACAGGAACCCAAATCGACTATCGCGGGAGTGCGCAAAACGATCCCTTACATTATTTTTTTTCTT
>APFE031583521.1:3144-25485 GCA_000404065.3 Pinus taeda | reverse complement strand
CTCTTGGAGAACTTCAGGATGAGCTACGGATGTGGTACATGCAGATCCCAGAAGGAAATACGTGGTTTCCTATGGGATTACTAATATTTGCATGCAGGACTTCAGTTAGAACTCAAGTGAGTTGAGTTTAGTGGACTGGAGGTGCAGTTGATGGAGTTGTGTTCAGTTTAGCTTTGTTAAAATGGTTGTATTTAGTCTAACTGGAAAATAGACTAGAGATGAGTTGGGTGAATTAGTTATTAATTAATTCACAAGTTATTAACTCATAATACAACTAATGAATACATCAGTTAACTCAGTTGCATGTCAGTGCATGTTCAGTTCAGCAGGGACAGTTGTTAGAGAATCAGATTGCTATCAGTTGTGACTATAGTTGTGCACCAGATCTTGCACAAATCAGGGGATTGAGTATGCCAATGAGTTTGCCCACATTGTAGCTTGGAAATACGTGATTTAGCCAAGGAAAGACGTGGCTGCCTTGGAATTATCACCGGTTCTTGTGCAGGTATTGAGCAGCGGAGGCAGGCAAGCAGCGAAAGAGATCTGAGCCAGTGATTGATTCAGATCTGAGCTGTATTGTGTGTAATAGAGCTGGAGATACTTGTGAGAAGCATTATACTTGTAATGTTACATGACTCAATCATTAATATACAGATAGTTGGGGTTTTTAGCAAGATGCTTTCCCCGGGATACATACTGTGTTAATGTGTGAATGCTCTTGATGTTTTATTGTTATTGATACTGCTATATTGATGATCAACGTAGAGGAGCTTATGTATTGTGTATGTTTTCCGCAATAGTACATGATCAGGATAATCTCTGTTGAATATGTGTTAAGTTTTTCAAAATTTCTACACTTCACATTTTCACAATCCCCAACTCAAGTTATGGCCAATCAAACTACTCAACCTTGGCCAAACCCTGGTGCTATACTGGTTGTTAATCCAAATGCTCTCCCAACAAACCTATAAAAATGGTTACCTAAGTATAATCTTGATGACGATCTTCCCGCTGAAGAACATCTAAATAACTTTAAGTTAGATATGAATCTTAATGGAGTTGCACATGAATATTTTGTAATCATACTGTTTCCTTATACTGTAATCGGGCTCAATAAGAAACTTGGATACTTTTGAAGAAACATTTCTTGCAAATTTGGTGATGATAGGACTATAGCATCTTTAATCAATGATATTTCCAACCTAAAATCAAATTCAGATGAAAGGATCAAAGATTACAACTCTATATTTAACAAGTTATTGAACAAAATACTAGCTACCTCTAAACTTGCAGTCGATGTACAAATAGAGTGGTACATATCCTCCCTTCCCTCTAATATCGCAATTTTTGTAGATAGAGCCAATAAAGCTACCCTTGTAGAAAACATGAAAGAAGCTATGTCTATAGAAAGAAGAATTATTGCCTTAGAAAACACGTCAGAAATAGAACAAAGGAAATCAAAGAAAGTGACATTCAAGGAAGATTCAAAAAAGAAAGCTCCAAAAGGACCCTTTCAACCTTGAAGGTTTTCAAAAGGTGTTAAACACCATGTCAAATGAAATGGTTGAAATCAAGAAACAAGTTGTAAAATCATCTACTCCCAAGAAACCTTTTTTCTCATTAAAAGAGATCCTTCTTCTACATCCCAACCACCAAATACTATTTCAAGCACTGAATCCGATCAAGAACTAGAAGAAGACTCAGCAACTGAAGAAGAAACTGAAAATGAGAAAGAAGTTGAGTTAAATGGAATGTGGCACTTCATTCTTCCAATTGAAAAGGAAGCACAAGCTATGCCAGTAACTACAAGAAGTAAAAACTCTCTTGATACGTCTGCAACAATTCAAAAACTTAAAGCTACTACCCCTGTAAAGGAGAAGATAGTAAGTAAGAAATCTAAGACTAAAACTAATTCTATTCCATTAGGTTCTCCAACTGCTTCCAAAACTTTAGTAATCTCGGATAAACTGGAATATGACATAGTTGAAGATATGAAAAAGACAAGAGAAAATATTTCATTACATGAATTAACTAAACTCAAACAAAAACATAAATCTTTCTTACAGAGTTAAAAGCAGTTCGTGTAGCTCCTTTACCATCCATTGTAGTTACTCAAGTTGCTAATCAAGGAAAATTTTAAGGATGGAAAATTTTCTTGAAGTTTAAAAACATTGGCAAATCTCACTAATCTTGAATATGCAAATTATAAAATATTTATTGATATATTTGTAAAATTATTCAAATTTATAATGATTTATATATAGTCTTTATATAATGTTGGCAATTTTTAAGGTAAAATAATTTTATATTCTAAATTTGGGTGTATCATCTTTTATAAAAATTGGAAATTGGGGAATTGTTTTTGTGGAAAAATTATGGAAAATTAGCCCACTGGGCAAATCTTAGCCTCTAAAATTTTCCATGTTGCTAATGATATGGATAAGCCTCCTTCATCTTCAAACAAAGTGAATCCCACAGACCTCTTTCTAATAGGTGATAGATCTATTTCTCATACACCTCCATTTCTTCTTACTTATAAGATTTTCAACAAAAACGTCCATAATTGCCTTGTTGATTTAGGACCCTCTTCAAACATCATGCCAAGAACTGCGTGCACTAAATTAAATATTACACCTCAAAAATCTGTTGTACACATAGTTCAATTAGATAGAAAAAAAGTAGAGTTACTCGGAGAAATGATATCAATTTCAATCAAGCTCTCCTCCAATCCAAAAGTTTCGCAGATAATCGATATTTTAGTGGTTGATATCCCTGAATTTTATGGTTTAATTCTAAGTAGGGATTGGTCCTAAAAGTTACATGGATACTTTGCAACTGATTGGTCTCACATGTGGTTACCACACAATGGTAAGCCTAACCAAATCAGAGTAGACCGTGAGAAATTCATGAAGTACACATTCACTAATCTTGAAGGAAGAAATGAGCTAGTAGATTTCACCAATAACATCATCGGAAACTACTCAGCTGAGTCATTCTTGGGATCCTTCAATGTACAAAGATCTCCCTTCTCAGATAATGTTGTAGTATCTCAGATACAAAATTTTTCGCAAAGAAATGCGTCTAAGTGTATAGATGTAGTTGATAAGCTTGTAGATAATTCATTATCCTGGACTCTTTATTTTGATGGTTCCAAGTATGGAGATGGTGCAAGTGCTGGATGTATCCTAATCAACCCGCAAGGAGACAAAACCATGTTAGCCTATATGCTTGAATTTCAATGCACTAACAATACTGCAGAATATGAAGCATTGATTCAAGGGCTATACAAAGCCATTGGCCTTAATGTAAAGTATTTGCAAGTATATGGACTCTAAAATACTAATTAAATATGTAAGAAACACAATCCATTGTGTGTCTATGCATCTCAAACATTATCAATCCCTAGCCCAGAATCTTACTTCTCACTTCACTACTTTCAACATTTCTTCAGTCCCCAGATTACAAATTGCAAGTGTTGACTTAGTTGCCAATGTAGCATCTAAGCTTATACCTTAAGAGGAATTTAGTCTAGATAGATTTTATATAGAGTTAGTTTTTAGACCATCTATCCCTGATAATGTGACAAATTGGAGAGTGATTAATAATGATGCCAATATAATCAATTTCCTTACATCAGAAGGATCTTGTGAGGAACAAATCATAGATGAACATGAACATGACTTGCAAATCAACCATAAACAAGATCAAAACCCAATTTCAAAGTCTGTAGTCAAAATGGAAGATCTCTATGACTTGAAAGACAAATTTAAGATGATTACCAACTACGAGACTCAGAGTTCTACCTTGATATTTGAAGTGGTAAACCTAGGTACATCTAAAAAAACCTCAAAATGTCAAACTAGGTCTTGGATAATCATCCAAAGAAAGGATATCATTCATCAAGTTGTTGAAAACATATAAAGGTGTCCTTGCCTGGGATTATTCAAATCTCAAGACCTATGATACCTCTATAATTCAACATATTATACCGATGACCTCTAATGAGAAACCAGTTCAACAAAATCTCAGAAAGATTCATCCAAACCTTGAACGTTAAATCAAATCTAAATTGAACAAAAGTCTAAGAGAAAGATAATATTTCCTATTAGACACTCAAAATGGGTATCAAATATGGTTCCTATCAGGAAAACGAATGGAGATATTAGGATTTGTATTGATTTTAGGAACTTAAACGAAGCTTGTCAAAAGGATAACTTTCCTTTGCCTACCATGGGGAAAATATTGCAATCAGTTGCAGGTTCTAAGTTAATGTCTTTTCTAGGTGGATTTTCAGGATACAATCAGATTCTTGTACATCCATATGATAGATTGAAGACAACATTCAGGACCAAATTAGGGACATACACTTATCAGAAGATGCCTTTTGGACTCATCAATGAAAGTGCTACATTTCAACGCGCCATGGATATTTCTTTTAAAGGTATGATTAATAAATCAATTGTTATTTACCTAGGTGACAATACAATTTACTCTAGGAATAGAAACAATCACTTGAACGACCTAAACCATATTTTTGAAAGATGCACGAAATATGGCATTTCCTTAAATCCAAAAAAAATATACTTTGCTTTAACAAAAGGAAAGCTTCTCAGATTCATAGTGTCCAAGAAAGGAATTTATATTGATCTTGATAGAATCCAAGAAATTGAAAAGATTCCTCTCCCACATAACAAAATGACCATGCAATCATTCCTGGGCCAGATCAATTTTGTAAAAAGATTTGTTCCAGGTTTCTCACAAATTGGTCTACCCCTTCAATCAATGATAAGAAAGAATGCAGTCTTCAAATGGGATAAAGATGAAAGAGATTCATTTGAGTTAATCAAAAATCCATTATCAATGCTCCTTCTTTAACAACTCTAGACTTTCTCAAACCTTTTGTGTTGTACACATTTTCATCTGATACATCATATGCAACAATTTTAACACAATTGAATGATCAAAACATTGAGGCACCTATCTCGTTTTTCAATTCCAATTTACAAGGTGCTAAGTTAAACTACTCATCTATTGAGAAACAAGATTTTGCTGTCTTTAAAACCTTGAAACACTTCAAACATTTCCACCTCAAAACTCATACAAAAATAGTAGTACCTTACCCTACAGTAAGGCAATTGTTGATTCAAAGTGAAGTGGGGGAGAAAAGAGCTAATTAGGTCACTGCACTTCAAGGGTACGGTGTAGAAATACAGCCAACTAAAATTTTTAAGGGCCAAGGTTTTTACAGGATGCTAACTGGAGCTTCCCACTTATCAATAGAAGAAGACCAAGGTAACGAAGTGCAAATATCAGAGGTAAGCCTCAACAATGCACAATCACAGTATGCTGATTTGAAGTTTTATTTAAAGAATGGATATGCTCCTATGCATCTCAATTACAAAACAAATCATGCTTTAAGGTTGAAATCAAATCAGTATGAATTAATTGATGATGTATTATTTAGAAATAAATATGATTTAAGTATTATTAAGATGCCTAGAAAAACCTGAAGTTGAAAAGGTTATGCAGGAGTTACATGATGGACCAACTAGAGGTCATTTCAGAGGAAACACCACATCTCACTCAATCCTGCATGTAGTTTATTATTGGTCGACACTATTTAAGGATGCACATGACTATGCAAGAAAATGCCAAACTTGTCAAACTGAAGCTGGAAGAGAAAAGAAACCAGCATTCCCTTTACAACTAGTGAATATCAAACAACCATTTGAACAATGGGGATTATATATAATTGGTGAGATTGTTCCTAACTCTTCCAAGCAGCACAAGTACATTCTTACATCTACTGATTATTTCAAAAAATGGGTAGAAGTTATTCCAATAAAGATAGCTAATACAGAAAGTATTACAGACTTTATTGATTAGTACATAATCACCAGGTTTGGCTTTCCCACAAATTTAATGTTTGATAATGTAGCTTATTTTTCTTGAAATATTATGGTGCAATTTGCCTTAAGAAGAGGTTTCAAATTGAAGTATTCTGCCAGCTATTATCCACAAGGTAATGGATTAGCCGAATCAACAAACAAAAACTTATTAGAATTGTCAAGCAGACTATAGACCAAAATAATTGGAATTGGCACAAAGCATTGACATTTTCTCTTTGGAAAGATAGAATAACACATAAGGCCTCAATTGGATCTCCCTTTTCTTTAGTTTATGTAAAAGAATCAGTTCTCCCCACAAACATAGAAATCCCATCTCTTGCCCTAGTGCAATTTATCAATTAAAGTCCTTCCTCTTCTCTTCAAGAAAGACAATTTTAGATCCTTAAGCTTAAAGAAGAAAGGGAAAGGATAAAGCTACCCATTCACATCATCAACAATTAGTCAAAGCCTCTTTTGATACAACCTCTGGTAGTCATAGAACCTTTGAAGTAGGTGATCTGGTTTTAAAATGGGACAAAGCAAATGGGGAAAAAGGTAAACACACCAAGTTCCAAAGACTATGGCTTGGACCATTTCAAATCATTGAGAAAATCGGTCCATCAATGTTTATTTTATAATCCTTGTCAAGTAGAATTGATTCCTTGTTCGTTAATGGGAAAATTCTGAAAAAAAATAAAAATAAAATAAAAATAAAATAAAACAAAAATAAAATAAAAATAAAAAAAAAAATAAAAAATAATATATATATATAATATATATAATATATAATATATATATATATAATATATATATATATACTACTTCTATTCCTTGTATACTATTGCTTTTACTTTTTAGAAAAATAAAAAGTTGAGTAGCATTTACTTTTGGCCTTACAAATAATAGTCTCTTTTATATTTTTACATTTCGCTTGTATAAGTAGAGATTGTTAAGAAGATGATTTTTACATTTGAAACATGGGTTAAGTTCTATTACTCTGAAATTTCTTGTCCTCTACCGAAATTATTTTTCCTTTGTTAAACCTTAGCTTTGTAAAAAAACCTTTGCTCTACCATCAGTAAAGAAAAGTGTCTGTAACAAAGTAAAGCCTCTCTACAAAAAAGCATCTTTAACTCTATAATTGTCATTCAAAAACTCTTAAGGATTCAATGATTCTCCCCATCTAGTAAGCTCTCATTTTTTAGAGTGTAATTCTAAAACATGCTTAAACTTAAAGTATAAGAGGTATCATCGAGAGCTAACTTACTATGATCATAGGGAAATAAATCGCTGACATTACCAATACTGCATATCAAAATAGGGTATTGTCTTGAGATCGTATCAATCAAAAGATAAGGGGTCTCATTAAGAGCCAGATTGTTTAGTTAAGTTACAACCAGTGAGTGGCATTGTCATTTTTGGTCACCAAACCAAGACAATGGCCTTTAAGGAGTAAAATGATAATTTTAAAGAAAAGAGAATTGTTTAAAAATAAAAATAAAAATAATGAAAAGAAAAATAATTATATGAAGTTGAACTTATCTTTAAAATTGCATTCTTATCTAGATGGGATACTAAATCATTTCTAGTTAAAAAGGTAACTCTGTCGAGGCTATGGATGCCTGCTGGCAGCAGAGGCTCTACCTATGACAACTGAGTATATCCAAAAGATGATTTGTGGAATCCCCTGTTTTTATCTTTAAAACCAAGTAATGACTGATGTAGACAAATCAACTTTCATATTGAAGAGGATGATCAAAATGGTGATAGTTAGGTAGATTTTGTTTTTATTATTCATAGTAATGTTACTTATCTTATATTTCATGTATTTTTATTTTCTGAACTGCCTTTATTTTGGAAGTTTTTAGAAATTTCAAAAAATTGTGAGAGATAATTGGTTCTTCCAGTGAATCAACAATTGTTGTGTTATTCAACAACCACCCCATTTGTTAATATAATAGCTAATATTATATTAATAAATGGGGACCCTTAAAAATCCTTCCAAAAAATGAATTTATCATTTAGGCATTTTCTTGTTAAATTTTTGGAATAAAGCAAAATATCAAGACAAAACCCTTTGAAAGATAGCAAATGCTCGCCTTTTTCACATGTCGCACGACCAATCGTGTCAAAAGCCTTGTTAACGAATGAAACTCACTAAAAGTGATCACAAGGGATTACCGCACTTAACCTAGGTGTTATTAGGCTTTTTCATTTAAACTAAGTCCTAAGGAATTTCTTATTAAAATAAGGTTCGCATCACATATCGCCACTTACAAAGGGTGCACCCTCACAAAGTATCTTTAACCATGCAAAATACAGTATTGCGATGACATAGTCAGCCTTATCGCATCACATTGGAAATACTTAAGAAAGGTCTAAAACCTTACCAACCATGTGATATTGCGAAATGTGATAGAAGCCCGGACTCGATTGAAAACTATGTTGTAAAATAACACTTAAGTCCGTTGCGCAATAAAAAAGGCTTTATAAAGAAAACCCTATCAAACAAGCTATGCTTTAAACACAATAAGGAACATTTTTCATCTCGCATCCCATAGAAACCAAAGGAACTTTAAAGAAAGTGTACACACAAAATGCGATAATGCAATTTGTGATATTGCATCGCAATCGCAAAATCAACATTCTCACAGCTAAAGCTTGCCACCCTAAAAAGTTTCTTTCTTGACTTACGATGGAAAACATTAATGAGCAATAAAGCTAGAGATAAGGAACCATTAGTGGGCATTTACTATGGGTTAATGACATTTACGTTTGAAAAATGGCTCGACATGATATGATATCTTCTCACCTGCGTTTAATTAAAAATCCTTTCTTGTCACCTTTTCAAGGTTATCTGTATCATTCATTCTTATTTTCATTTTTACTTGTGTCTGTCTAATAGCTTCTGCTTTGCTCCATTTTAAGGAAAAATCAGCAGCAAGAGTCGTTGGGAGCAATGGAAAAGAGGGGAAAGGCAGTCGCATCTGAAAAGTCAGAAATGATCCCTTTATTCTCTGATACTACATGTAGTAGAGACGGAAGAACCTCAACATGGGAAGCCATGTATGATTTGTTAGAAGAAGAGAAACCAAGACCTCTAATAGCAAAGGCCACAACCAATGCTAATATTTCCTCTGACTCCTCCTTCTTCGAGACAACATGTTCCTTTCTACACCACATAGCCACAAGACCGAAGATAATTCCATATACAGATATGGTTAAGTGGATAATTGATATGGTGGATGTCTTAGATAAAGAATTCAAGAATAGCAGGCAAGAGGTTATGGGATCTTTTTCACCACACAACCTGAGGC
Organism: Pinus taeda; assembly: GCA_000404065.3. Lineage (NCBI taxonomy): Eukaryota > Viridiplantae > Streptophyta > Pinopsida > Pinales > Pinaceae > Pinus > Pinus taeda. The sequence continues at coordinate 16,280 of APFE031583521.1, read as the reverse complement.
TTATGTACAATTTATCAAAGCCACAGAAGCTCTACAATAAATAATTCCTTGAGAAATTTGCTAAGGAGAATGAAGATTCAGCAGACGTCATGGGGACCTAGATGGTGAATGAAAGCAAGATAAAAAAGGATAATACGGGTATATATTCGACAACATCTATCTCAGATCCCCCTTATAGTTTTACAGTAGCCATGCTATGTAGATTGTTTGGCAAGCGTGATAGTATCGAATTTCCCTAGAATGGTTGTCATTAATAGAAGCAGTTGTAAGCGCAACAATAATGAATTGGGCCAAGAAATTTTCTAATAGTTTGGCAAAAGCCATTATGGAGTATAAGAGAAAGAGAGCCCCTCTTCAAGGGTTTACCCCCCATTTTTCATGAGTTCTTATGTAATGGACACAATCTATTTTGGGTCAAAATTTCCTATCATGGGATGGAAGTAGACTGTGCAAGACCTGCTTCCTATCCATGTGTATCATAACAGTCTGTTGGAGTCTCAGTTTCACCCCCATTTTTACAAGATTTGTTAAGGAGTTATGATGTCTATCCATAACAAGTCTACAATAGAACCACCCCTAGGTTTTCCAAAGAAGCTGAAGTAGATATCCTACATGTAGCCAAATAGCTTGGGGAGGAGACATTTACATATATCAGAGTATTTGGGAGCATTGGTTCACCACATGTCCTCCCATACTATGTCCCAGACAAGTTAATGGTGAGAGATATAGCCTACCAAATCACAGGGGAAGGTGGGTAGAGCAAAGGATTGAATGAATAGAAAAAAGGTCATTTGGCCTACATTTCCATTGCAATGTGGTGTGTTTGCACTACATGATTTTGGAAATGCATTCAAAGAGGTGGAGATTATGAAATATCTTAAATTAGCTACATTCCTAGGAAGGCATTATGGCCCAAATGGTACTTCCAAGGACTTCACTACTAGTGAAAGTGAAACCATTCACCCATGAGGAAGATGCCTTTGATGACCTCTTCCTACAAAAAGAGACATTTTCAGATGTGACACATATGGCATCACTATTTTTTTCCCAGATGATGTTGAAGATTTCTGTGAATATAGAGAGGGGAGATTATTAAAGGTCCCATTGGACCTACTATAGATTGAACCAATAAGGGAGCCAACTCCGAGTGTAAGCTTGGAGGGTAGCTCCAAAGAGAATACCAATGAAGATTCCAAAGCAGAGACCTAAGATAGATCTACTCATGAGTTAGATCATTCAAAGCAGTAGTCTCAAAATGAGGGCAATAAAGATAAAGATTCTGAAAGGGACACAGTCGGAACTACAAAGAAAATAGCTGAGCAAACATCAGCAAAGAAACGTGATGAAATTCACTCTACTTCCACTCAGTCAACAAAATACCTAGTTATTGATTTAGAAAAATAATGGGAGCATTTTAACAAGAATCTCCACATGGAGGAACAAACATCTGAGATATAGACTCCACAACACAAATCAAATCAAGAAATAACAATGGAGAAAACTGTAGACACTTAGGATGTGGATCTCATTCCTGCTAGCGCCACTTTAGAAATTATTTTGAGAATTGAGGAAATTCCTCCATTAGATGTGTTTTATGGCTCTACCCACAAAGTGTTCATTAAAAGGAAGAGGAAGAAAACAATGTTAGATGTTGCAACGATTACCACTCCCGACAATGAACCAATGGACATTGTCTGGAAAGACTCGCCCATGGATGCACCTGAAAATCTTACGAGACTGTCGCAATTTGCAAGAGCCTATGCTACGGCAACTATCGATAAGGAGACAGAGGTCCAAATGATTCTTAGAGAAAAAGAAAAAATATTTTGTTTTTGGAACAAAAATTAGAGCAAGAGAAATCTAACCAACAAGTAGAGTTACAAGTAGCCAAGCTCTCGGAGGAGTTTGAACAGATTCAAATACAACATAAGGCCAGCCTAGCGGAAAGAGATGCATGGATACAAGCTATGACAGGTAAGTATAAAGACAATTCGCAGATTGATGAGTTCATAAAAGAAGCACTCAGTCTTAACTCTCAAATAATGTAGCAAAAGGAATTTCTATGCCAGAAAATATCGCAAATAAGTCCTTATTGCGATATCAGTGATAAGCTAATAAGCCAAGTTGTTGACATGAGGCTTGAGTATGATGAAATCCATAAAAGGATTTCTGAATTTATCACCTTGAAAGAATCAGAAGATGGGAGGAAGATTGATCTGCCAAAACTGGAGGAATCACATAAAGACATCTTATTCATAGACTGGGATTCTCGGCTCAAGAAAGCAGAAAGGGCAACCAAGGTCGTAGCAGCAGCAACAAAGAGCATCATTGAAGCCATCAACAAAAATCTACATGGCGCCAACCTGGTTGAAGAGTCTATACCAGGATTTTTTCCAAATGCCAAACAATTAGACCAACAATGGAGATAGGTAGCAAAGGAAAAGGAGGAGGTGATCAAATAAATGAGAAATCTAAACTAGGAAGTATACTAGAAATTCTTATTCAAACCATACAGTTAGTGGATGACCTTGCGATGCTTAACTACCTCCACACAAAAAATGGTGCCAACACTGACAGATGTTATATTTGCTGGACAGTTGAAATCTACGATTGGCCAACCGACACAGCTCAAGCCAATGACAGATATATGTGATCTCAAAGATCGAATGCAAAGGAGTTAGTCATTTAGTTTTATTTTTATTTATTTTTATTTCGCATAATCTGAGGAAGGTCATTTAAACCTCCTCAGATATTTTTGTAATATACTATTTTAGGACATATATTTTAATATTTAAAGCCCCTCTCATGCATTTAGAGAAGGGTCCATAATTTTATCAAAAACATTTGCAAAGAATGCACTTCTGTAAGTTTGTGAATGCCTTGATGAAATTATGGAACATAGTCATTTCTTTTGAATATCCAACCACTTTCCTTTGTTGATTCACTACTATATGCTTGGAGAATAATTTTATTTGAAGAAAGGAGTTGATCTATGTCACTAGTCAAATGAGCAGAACCTCACACATATGGTACTTTTATCTTGTATGATCAATTTTATTTTGTTATATTAGTGATAACATTTCGTTTTCATGAATTATATATGGAGTATGTTCTTCTTGTTATGTGTTAATTGCACTGTTGTATGATGCCTAGCTGAAAGTATTCATTTCATATATGATCATTAAATATATGCGATATAGTTTATACATTTCTTTGACTAACTATTTAGTCAAAGAAATTATCTTTACATGTTATCATCTCTATTTAATATGTGAATGATCTTTATTATCACATATTTAACATAGATCTTTTTAGATTGCATATTTCAAAGAATACGTCGGGTTTATATTAGATTAAGTTAGCTATAGATTTGCATGCTAGAACAAGTCATTTAGTTATCATTATTCTTATTGCAATCGCTTGAAAACCACCCATTCTCATTTTCAAACCCATTCTAGGAAAATGGTCCCATCATCCCCAGTCAAAGCCACCATGCCAAACGAAAAAGGACTTGTCTTTAAGGTCTGGACCATGTGGTTATCCCCCATGTTGGAGCAGCAGAAGTCTGAGGTTTCAACAGTATGTTGCATGTCAGTCCTCCAGTTTGATTTGGGTTTCGATTGAAAGATTTCTTGTCACAAGTGTTTCTATGTCTCCAGGTATCACATGTGTTCGTCTTCCTCTCAGCAGCACAGGTACAATGGTTTCTAGGAGAGCAGAGTCAAAGACACTGTTGAGAGTGCAATCGAGGATGCAGTCGATCAAGTGTTTATGAACTTTCCTATCTATGAAGACATCAAGTTGTTCATGGACAAGGATATCAATATGAAATGACAATGGAATCACATCAAGTAGAACCATTAGTAGCAGCAATAGGTAGCACACCTGCGTGCGACAAATGCAAGAGGAAGGTTGTTGACAGTACAGAGGTGGAAAAAAGTTGTAGGTTTAAGAAGATCTACTTGTGATGAAAGAAGCTTTGGAGATTGAGGCTATGAGGTAATAGCACAACAAAAGGATCGCGTGAAGGCAAAGAGATAAATAGAGAAGGAGTTGGAGGTGGTGAAGCAACAACTCAAGGCAGAACTAGAGCTACACAATTGAGAGATGGAGTTGCAATAGGACTGATGAAACTACACCCATACAGGTTATGGAGCCATCTAGTAGCTGGCATGGAGTAGACTGTTAGGTCCCTATAATACTAGTGATGCCCCCATTACTATTGTACTTGTATCCCTTATTAACATTGTTGTGCCCCTATTATCTGCATATTGTTATCATTGTGCCCCATAGAATCCCTCTCTTGTTATTTTTGTGCCTTTATATTATTATTGTTAGGTCAGCTTGGTTATATTGTGACCCCTTAGACTCCTATATATAGAAAGGAGGTTTTTTCATTTGAATCATCCAAGAATTTTTCATTTGTGTAATGTACAGGAGGTTTCCCCCTTGAAGAGGCTGAATTCTAAGATGTTTATCTCTCTTTTCTATCTTTTTGTGAACTGGTTTGATAACATTTGGTATTAGAGCTTTGGATTCTAGGGTTTCGCTGCTCCAAACCGGTCATTGTGGCATTTGTGCTATAAATTTTTCCTATGACATTTCAGATGCTAAAAAAAACCCCATTTGGGCCACAATCGTGATGAACCTCAGGTCTAAATTTTAGATCCTTTTGTGCTATATTTGCGGAGATATGATCTGAGGAAGTTTGCCTTTTTGTAGACTTTTGAATTTCATTCCAAATAGGTGACCTGGGGAAAATCGTCATAAATTTTGTTTTGAGCATCAGATTGAAATTTTGTAAGAAGTTACAGAAAGAGGACAGACTATAGTTTCTTGTGTATATTTTTCAGATTTGAAGGTCAAAACAGTGACACATGGGACTTCATACAAGTTCGCTTTGCTGGAAAGGTCTATAATCAGGTCATCTTGAGATATTGTGCATAACTCTACCTTGGAGAATCTAAAATCGATCAGAATGGTGGCATTGGAAAGAGGACACAGAGGGCTACTATGGGTCACAATTTTAGGACTGGATGATCCGAAGTTACAGAGATACATCAGATTCAATATCGAGCTCCTACAAAGTGAAAAAAAAAGGTGTGTACTATTTTTTTTTTTTAATTTTGCATAAGCTTGGTTTGAAAAATTAGTTTGAAGGAATTCAAAGGGCATAGTAAAGAATTATTATTGGTAATTGATATCCCGAGGAAAGAAAATGCAAACACCTAGTAAGAAACTTGAAATCTCTAGCATGACTCATGAAGAAGAGGAAGAAATGCAACATGATATATAAAAATTATGAGACCAAGTGCAACAAATATCACTCGCACAAAAAGTAACAAAAGCTAAGATGGATGGTTTAAAGAAAGGTGTAGAAGCTAAGATGAATGGCATGGAAGCTAAGATGAATGGCATGGACGCTAAGATGCATGGCATGGACGATAAGATGGAAGAATTGAAGATAAATTTGAATAAGTTGCTACAAGAAATCGTCACTAATGGTGAAAGGGTAGTAAAGGAAACTCATCATGAGAACAAAAGAAATGTTAATCATGATTTCATAGACTCTAATGTTGGATTGAAGACCCACCATATTACAAAAATCGATATGAGGAAGTTTGATTGCAAGGATCCTGCAACATGGATACTACAGATGGAGCAATTTTTCGATCTCCATAATGTGCAAAACACACAAAAGGTACGTATTGAAACTTTAAATTTGGAACCAAATTAGTTTGTATGGTATCAATTTCTTTGCTCTCGTAAACAAATTGTCACTTGGGCAATTTTTACGTAAGAAATGACAACACATTATGAGGATACAAAAAGCAACACTTTTTTTAGCCAATTGATAAGTCTCAAACAAAAGGGTTCAATGGTGGAGCACATTGAAGAGTTCCAAAAATTGAACAAAAGCATAAAAGATATTCTAGAGGAGCATAGGATTGATATGTTCATAGGGATTTTAAAGGATAATATCCAACATGAGGTTCGCATTTGGGAACCTGATTCATTGGAGAAGGAATTCAGGTTAGCAAAAAAGTGGAAAACAAAATTACGGAAACTAGGAAGCCTACCACTCACAACTATAAACATGGAAGTGTTGTTGATCCTAGCCTTCCACAACCTATAAGGTTGACACCACAACAATTGGAAGAAAAAAGAGAAAAAGGGCTTTGTTACAGTTGTGATAGCAAATACACTAAAGGTCATAAGTGTGCTGAGAAGAAATTATTCTACATAGCTGTGAAGAGGAGAAGAAAGGAAAACAAGAAAAGTCAAAAAGAAGGATATAACGCCAGGAAAACCCAAAGGCCTAGATAAGAAGAAAATTAATCTGACCATATCTTGTAATGCATTGGTTGGAATTACCACTCCTCAAACCATCAAGATAGAAGGACATATCAAGAAGAAAAAGGTAATAGTGTTGATTGATTCAGGAAGTACCCACAATTGTATTCATTGTAAGATAGAAAAAGAATGGAATTGCTTCCTATATCCAACACCAGAGTGTCAAGTGATGTTTGCAAGTGGAGGAACCATAAATTTCTCTAGAAAGTGCTATAATATCAGGCTATCCATGGGAGAATATGTATTGAATAGCCCAATGCTTTCCATTCCAATGCAAGGTGCTGATGTTGTACTAGGAGTCCAATGGCTACAATCCTTGGGTACAATATCTTTTAACTTTCAAGAACCTTTCATGAAATTTTCTGTGGAGGGAAAGGAAGTTGAATTAAGGGGTATTGCAAAGAAACCAGGAAAGATAATCAGCTCTAACGGTATGACAAAGCTTCTAAAAAAGGAACAATGAGGTGTAATTGCACAATTGTGTTTGCTAGATCTTTCCACATCGAAATCATCTATTTCTCCAGATCTTCAAAAAGTCTTGGACAGTCATTCCAAGGTATTTGAGACTCCCAAAGGTCTCCCAACTGTTCGTGATCATGATCATGCTATTCATTTGATTCCATGAAGTGTTCATCCAAACATCAGGACGTACAGATATCCCTATGCCCAAAAGAGTGAAATTGAATGTATGGTTGCAGAAATGCTAGAGGCTGGTATAATTCAACCTAGCCAAAGTTCTTTCTCTACTCCAATTGTATTGTTGCACAAGAAGGATGGATCGTGGCACATGTGTCCAAATTATAGGGAGCTCAACAAGCTCACTATTAAAGATAAGTTTCCCACTCCTGTCATTGATGAATTATTGGATGAATTGCTTGGATCAATTTACTTCACCAAGTTGGATCTTCATTCAGGGTATCATCAAATCAGAATGAAGACTGAAGACATTCCGAAAACAAAATTTAGAACTCATTAGGGCCACTATGAATTTTTTGCCATGCCTTTTGGCCTTACCAATGCACCTTCTACATTTCAAGGTTTAATAAATTCCATTTTCAAACCCTTCCTTAGAAAATTTGTGTTAGTATTTTTTGATGATATACTAATCTACAACAAGTCTTTGAAGGGTCATGTTGAACATGTTGAGAGGGTGCTACAACTATTGGAGGAGAAACAATTATATCAAAAATATCCAAATGTTTCTTCGGAGTACAAGAGGTGGAATATCTGGGTCATATTGTATCTCATGAAGGAGTTAAGGTAGACCATAGCAAAATTAAAGCCATCAAGGAATGGAAAATTCCCACATCCATAAAGCATCTACGAGGATTTCTTGGGTTGACAGGGTATTATCACAAGTTTGTTAAGAATTGTGGGAAAATAGCAGCACCTCTAACAACATTATTGAAGAAAGATGCATTTTCATGGACTCCGAAAGAAACAAAGACCTTTGAACACCTTAAAGAGGCAATGTGTCAAGCACCGGTCTTAGCTACACCAGACTTCACAATAACCTTTATTTTGGAATGTGATGCTTCAAGAAATGGAATTGGTGTTGTTTTAATGCAAGATGAAAGACCCATTGCTTTCGAAAGTCGTCCAATCAAGGGAAAGTATTTACACAAAGATATTTATGGGAAGGAAATGTTGGCAATACTACATGCACTTAATAAATGGTGACCCTACCTAATGGGAAGACACTTCAAGGTAAAAACGAATCATGATAGCCTTAAATACCTTTTAGAAAAAAGATTATCCTCTTAAGAGCAACAAAAATGGGTCACAAAGATGTTGGGTTATGACTTTGAAATCATCTACAAAAAAGGGAAGCAAAATGTTGTGGCAGTTGCACTCTCAAGGAAGGATGAGGATGTGGAAGCATTATTGTGCACCATTTCTATTATCCAACCAGATTGGATAAATGAAGCAAGGGAGGAATGGAAGAATGACGAAGAAGTGTGGGCACTTATTCGAAAGTTACAACAAGATTCCAACACATTTAATACATTTATCTGGAAGAAGGATTTGTTATGGTACAAAGATCGCTTATACCTCTGTAAGAATTCCCAACTCAAACAAAAAATTCTTTTGGAATTGCACGCTTCTCCCTTACGAGGGCACTCAAGATTTTTAAAAAATTACCACAGGGTTAAGAAGGGATTTTTTTGGGATGGCCTTAAATTGGATATTCAAAAGTTTGTGGTGGAATGTTTGGTTTGGCAACAAAATAAAGTTGAAACAATTAAGACACTAGGTCTATTACAACCTTTATCCATTCCAAGCCAATGTTAGGAGGATGTTTCTATGGATTTTATCACAGGTTTACCCAAGTCTGAGGGAAATAGTGTCATCATGGTAGTAGTTGATAGACTTACCAAGTATGCACACTTTTGTGCATTATCACATCCATTTAAAGCCAGTACAATTTCTACTACATTTATGGAAAAAATTCAAAAGCTACATGGAAAACAAAAGATTATTGTAAGTGACAGAGGTCCCATTTTTATTAAAAATTCTTGGACATAATTATTTTCTTGTCTTGGTACTCAGTTAGCTCATAGCTCATCTTATCATCCTCAATCTGATGCGCAAACTGAGATAGTAAACAAATGTTTGGAAGGATATCTTCATTTCTTTGTATCTGATAAATAGACAAAATTGTTTCAAATGGTTGCTTCTGTTTTGAATGGTGGTAAACTTCCTTTCCATACTGCAAAAAAAAATGACCCCATTTATGGAAATTTATGGATATCAGCCACCATCCATCACATCATATTTAAGAGAAATTCTAGGTTCAAGTAGTGGAACCATCACATCGAGCATCAAAAACAAGTTCTCCAACTCTTAAAGCATAACCTCATGTTGGCGCAGATAGAATGAAACAACAGGTAGATCAACATCGCAACAAAAGAAGTTTTGATGTAGGTGATTGGGTATTCCTGCGGCTACAACCATATAAACAAATGTCCCTCAAGCAAGCTAAGAAGGATAATAAATTATCACCAAAGTGTTATGGTCCGTACAAGGTGTTGCAAAAGATTGGTACTATGGCATACAAATTGGAGCTTCTTGTAGCTTCTCGAGTGCACCCAACTTTCCATGCTTCATGTTTAAATAAGGTTATAGGTGACAAGCTCCCAGTTCAAACAATATTGCCAAAACTTGACAAGGAAGGAAAAATTATATTGGAACCGGAAGCAGTCACAGAAACAAGAACTCGACAGCTATGAAATAAATCCATTTCGGAGTATCTCATCAAGTGGAAGAACTTATCCACTGAAGATTCCACATGGGAGGAAGAGAATTTTATACAGAAGCATCTAGAACTACTCAAGAATTGAGACAACACATTTTTGAAGGAGAGGGGCATGTTAGGTCCCTATAATACTAGTGATGCTCCCATTACTATTGTTGTTGTATCCCTTATTAATATTGTTGTGCCGCTATTATCCCCATATTGTTATTACTGTGCCCCATAGAATCCATGTATTGTTATTTTTGTGCCTTTATATTATTATTGTTAGGTCGGCTTGGTTATATTGTGACCCCTTAGACTCCTATATATAGAAAGGAGGTTATGTCATTTGAATCATCCAAGAATTTTTCATTTGTGTAATGTAAAGGAGGTTGCCCCCTCGAAGAGGCTGAATTCTAAGATGTTTATCTCTCTTTTCTATCTTTTTGTGAGCTAGTTTCATAACACCCATACAGGTTATGGACCCATCCAGTAGTTGGCATGGAGTAGACGAGGTGAGCAGTGCTATCGATCGCATGCTAGGGTGTTCAGGAGCGTGGATGTCATTGTGCGCACGCATGCGATCCCACCCATTCAACACACTCACTGAGGCAAAGACAAGAACCAAGTCTGACAGGAGCTGAACATGTATTTCGACAAGTTGATGTGCATGGTCACCAGCACACACTTGGAGATCAACACAGAAACTATGCATCAGTATATTGCTAGTCCAGCTGCACTCAAGGCAATCATGTGCATGTTATCAGACGAGTTGGACAAAGGAGCCATATCAGTGTACCCGGATGCAACAAAGGTAAGAGTTCACTTCTAGAAGAATGTCACCATTGAGCACACGGACACCATCACGGACGACCAAGCTTGGCATCAGTTTTCCACTGTCGATCATCGTAAGGATGTGAAAGAGTTGATCTTACTGCAATTGTCTAAGTGTTAGTGATAGCTTGCATGGATTGCTCAAGCCTATTTTGTCTCACATGGGTACATATCCAAATTGGATGTAACATCTTGTAAAGTGGAAGTCCAAGTGTCGATAGTTGAATGTAACAGTCATAGAGTAGTTGATGAGTCATGAGTGTCGGTGAACATTCACAAAGGGAATCTCAAGGGTCACACCATCCTTTGATGTTTATAGTACCTCATAACTAATTGTAAGGGATTTTGGCTAGCCAAGCTTCCTATAGGAGTATCTTAGAGAAAGCTTGGAGAGTATTGTAATGAGCCTTGGCTTCTCCATAGTGCAGAGCTAGTACATATCTTTGGAGGAGTAGGCGGTAGTGACTGTAATGTTTGGCTATCACGACTAGTGGTTGGTCATGGTTGTATTGTATGATTGGAACTTTCACTTCTTAATATAACAAGGGCCGGAACATTTCATGCATATGTTGTTATTGTATCTCATCTATCCTAGTTACTCTATTGATATATGTATTGTTCACTTACGCATGCATGTATGGACTCTTTCTGTATAAGTATGTATGAATCTTACTAAGATGTGTTGTTGGTTTAACCATACCTTTGGATTGTTAGCTAACGTTCTTTCCAATTTGTGATGCATCTTCGCTCGTGTGTTCCCTTCCAAGCTACATGTTATCACAGGTTTCCAAGGGGTCCACTCACCCCACTTACTCTATGTTAGAATTGTTCATGCACCTTCCTTGGCTTGGTGCACATGTCACACCCTTGCTACCAACAAGAACATCTTACTTGCCTCTACGTGCAACCACGATCAAGGTGATACCGTACGACTCACTGCTGGGACTCCTACTTACTGGAGAGATCCCTTAACATGTTGGTGGGTTCGACACTGTCGACAAGTTCCTAATCCCAAGAATCTTTCAAAACTAATGTCAAGTCTTATCATTTTTCGTTCTGAATCCAACACCTCCTAAATAACTAAAAACCAATATCATATGTTGAAGTTATGATGTTCTAGTAATTTGTCTCAACAGTGAAAACATTTGTAGGTGTGTTGACTAGACTATTTAATGGCTAGTTCGTACTGCTGATTGTTGAGCCTCAAAATTACTCTTTCGCTAGCACCTCTTCTCATTCCTTTCTGTTGACACCTAATCCTTGTGATTGGGTAAATATATGTAAATAAATAAATGAGAAATGTGAACAATCATCGGGAGATGAACTGAACAATCTCTCCCTCATGTATATAATAGACCTACTTGATTGGATGAGGAACACGAATCAGTTTTTTGCCTAATGGAGTTACTACCTGGCCTGACATGGTATCATAGCCAACCTTTTTTTTAGATTTTGTGTCCCTTGTAACTCCTTGTCTACTCCCCATATAGCTGAGTAGCTCCTCCATAAAATTAGCTGCTCCTGACATGGTAGCTGCCCCATTGTCCATACTATCCATACTGCCCTCCACCATCCAGTGTTGTCCATCCTGTCTGACCGTCCAAAACGTTTCATAAAAAAGGGGGGGGGGGGGGGGGGGGGCCGCTATCCTGACAAGAACTGTCTTGTGTGTTAAATTTTTTTTTTGAAATGCCCTGACTTGTGCCTGCAGCCTCCATTTCATGAATTGATTCCCTATTCTGATTACTCGCTCTCCCCTGATACCTGGAGCAGTGTTATTCCCACAAACGATGGTATGGTGAACCTGACGTGAAGCAAGAAGACTGTTCTGCAGTGATTGCTGGAGTATGGTGAACCCGACGTGAAGCAAGAATACTGTTCTGCGGTGATTGCTGGAGTATGCATTCAATCCTGTCACTGATTGCTGGAAGCCTGGACACTATCACATGAATGTTTGTTGGAGCAGAACGTTCGAGATTCTTCGAACAGAGGCTGTGTTAATACGCATATCGTTTTTTGCCAAGGAAACTTCCATTCTGCAAATTCATGGGTTAGAAAGGACCTTGCTATTAAAGCCGCCTGTAGTTAGATGCCCAATTGGAGGACCTAGTGGTTGAAAGAGTCATTTGATTTTTCTAGGGAGGACTGAATGGTCGAAGGAGCCATTTCATTTTTCTTGGGACGTTTTCTTCATGGCACGTTCTTTAAACCAAGGTGAAGTTCTTTATTGTTTCTGTGCACACAAGCTTGGAAGAATGTCAGTTTATACTAACTAATAAGGTGACAGAGCTGGTCTTTGCGTTTTTTAAGAAAGGCTCTGTTGATGAACATGGTATATGCGTGTTAGCCTTTTTTCACATTGCCTTTTATATTATGGACATGGCATATAATGCATTAAAATGTTATATGCGGTGAATATTTTTAGGGTAGCGAGATATAATGTTTGTATTATTTGATAATACATACATCTGTATTATACCTTAGTGTTGTTTGGACTACCATAGTGTTGTTTTCATAAAGTTGTTTTCAAAGTGACTAACATAGTTAACGCTCCTCCATTTGACTATGTTTAATATATTGTTTGAGGCCAGAATACATTTTGATATCAGAATCAATTTTCTTTTAGCAGCAGAATTATTTTTACAACTCTTGGATTTTACAATGCATTCAATCATATCTATGGTGGGAATAGTTCTCACTGGCAAGGAGAACT
>APFE031583513.1:0-31092 GCA_000404065.3 Pinus taeda | reverse complement strand
TTTCTCCGGCTCCGTGCACTTCTCTGTCATGCCGGCTCTTTCGGTTTCCCTCTTTCATTAAATTCCACGGTTGCATTGGGATATGATGAGATTTTTTGCCCTGTCTCTTGGACATCTCGCTGTCCATATATAGTTTTTTTATCTCTCCTGAAGGCCTCCGACGGCGGTGTCTATTTATGTTATCAGCTACTTCTTTTATGTGTTATGTCTATATGATACTATATCTCCTCTTATAGACCGGCCTACGTTCTCTCTCCGCCATCCCGAGGTTTATTCGGCTGACTCCTTTACCTGCCTATTGATCTTGGACTCATCTTCTCAGGCTTTTTCTTGCTGTCGACATTCATTCCCTGACAGGCCTCTCTTGTCAGTCTACTCATTATTTGCCGCGTCATCACCTTCCCCAATATGGACTCGGCGTCCGAATCATCTGCCACGGAGGCAATGATTCGGGCTGCCATTCAGGCTGAGGAGGCCCATGCTCGAACTCAGCCGGACTCTCCTGTTCGCTCCTCTTTGGCATGCGTATCTCTCCACCCCTCTTTTCATCAGTCTTCTCGGGCGTCAGGCCAGGACACACATCTGCCTCCCTCTCCGCCTGAAAGACCCCCTTCTTATAACAAATCTCGTGCTCCGGCTAAATCATCTGCCCCACCGCCGGCTATCCACATTGATTCCCCTCACCTCACCGAGCGCATTGCGAACCTTCAAAAATTTGCGCTCATTGGACGTTGGTACTTCCCTTGCATGGAAGAATCTGTCATGCGTAAATGGATCGCGGATCGCTGGAAGCCGATTATCGGTTACTCGCCCATAATCTCTCATCTTATGAAGGAGTGGTACTGCTTCCATTTCATTGATGCTGATGATGTGGATGCCATTCTCCGTGTTCCCTGGGTGCAAGATAGAAGTTTTCTTGCTCTCCACCGCTGGTTTATTGGTTTCGACCCACTCAAAAACACTCCCTCTCATAATCTCATATGGGTCAAGATTCCAAATCTCCCCTTGGAGATGTGGTCCAAGGAAGTTCTTGAAATCATCGGGAACTCCATTGGACGCTTCATCTATGTGGATCCGTGGTGCATAGGTGAGCGGGACAAGAGAATCGCCTGGATTCTCATTGAACGCACATACCGGGGTGGTTATCCTGAACAGGTTGACATAACATGGTGCGGTCGACGCATCTCACAGAGGCTGGATTTCTGGGGCGTACCATTCAGATGTGCTGCGTGCCATAAGACAGGCCATCTAATTGATATGTGCCCCCGCAAGGATATTCGACGTCGCCGGTTCCAAACTGCTGCACAGATGTCACGGTGTCCCCCCCCCCCCGCTCGGGCCTCCCCCAGGCTCCCCCTTCCAATGATACCACCCCTCCTCTCTCGGCATCTCCGCGCTACTCATCCCCCTCGCGCACACCCTCTCCTCCCCTCGCCCCCATCCCGGAGCCGACCGCCTTACCTCCCATTCGACCTCCATCTCCCATCATATCTGGGGACCTTGACAATGGATCCTTCCCCATCCTCATATCATCCACTCCTCCCCCGTTTTCCTCTCCTACCTGCTCGAATAGGGGGAAGGAACCCATCTCCGCCTCCCATGTCCACAGCCCATCATCTTCGCCTCATAATCTCTTCGACTGTGACATTGACCTGCTCCTCCACCATAAATCCACTGAATTGGAGCCTCTCACGATCCATAAGCCTTCCCAATAGATTCCCCCCTCTATCAGCCCTGCTTCGGGACGGAACATTACAGTAAGAAAGACGTCACGTGGTGGATCCAGACACTTCCGTGGGCGTCCAAAATTACCAGACTCCAGTATCCGGTCACTATCTCTGGTCGATATTCCAATCATTGATATGTCTCTCACTCAGACTCAGCCTCTTAGAGCAGATGCGGCTGGCCCATCTGCGCCATGACAGACATCGTCTCTATGAATATACGCGGGCTGGGGGCAGGGCCCAAATATCTTGCATTGAAGCATCTATTCTACTCTGCCCGTCCAAAAATCATTCTCATACAAGAATCCATGCATGACTGTCAATCTTCTCTCACATACTTCAGAGGGATGTTCCCATCTTGGCATATTTCGGCAATTGGCGCTAGTGGCCTCTCCGGCGGTCTAGTTGCTTTATGGAATCTCTTATGGATTAAAGCCTCTGCTTACAAATGCTTCGCAGGTATTCTTCTCAATGCATCCTTCCGGGGGCATCAATCTACTGTCAACATCCTCAACGTCTATGCGCCATACTCTCACAGATTACCATTCTGGGACCGTTTTTTCTCATCGGATCTATGTGAGATCCCTCAATTGATGCTGGTTGGCGACATGAATTTCACCCTCGGTCTGGACAAGGTTTGGGGAGCGGGCAGGAAAATTGACCCCATTTCTGATTTCATCAGGGACCGTCTCCTTCAGTGGAACCTCATCGATATTCCTCCTTCCAAATCTTCCCACACCTGGGATAATGGTCGCTCGGGCGACTCATACATTGCTAAGCGCCTGGATCGAGTCATTATGCAGGCTGACATAATTAACTCTTTTGGCCATCCTTCTCTATCCATCGGCCTCGACTCCATTTCAGATCATCGCCCAATATTCCTTCAATGGCGACAGAAATTTTTCCAGCAACATTTCCCTTTCAAGTTTGACCACTCTTTTCTGGAGAATTCGGCTTTCTCCAATATGGTATCCTCGGCATGGCTGGACTTGGTCAACGACGACCCCTCATCTACGTTCCATGCCCGCATGACTCTCTTGCGCACTAGGGTCAAATCATGGCAGACTGATGAAAAACGGAAAAACAGGCATGAACTTTTATTTATCCAACAGGAGATTGAGCGCATCCACAATGGACACGACCCCAATTCCATGACTTTCTAGATGAGAACGCTGTTATCGGATCTTTCCCGCAGGAAAATCCACCTTTTAAATCTAGAGGAGTCCTCATGGCGTTTAAAGAGCCGGATATCATGGCTGCGCTTGGGTGACCGGAACACGAAATTTTTTCAGCGATATGCAAATCACCGAAGACAGACCAACGCTATCTGGAGGATCAGCGATGGACATGGCGGTTTTCTTCACACTCATCAGGACATTTCTAAAGCGGCCTTTAATCACTTCAAAGCACAATACAGCAGGGGAAGAGGCGCCGACATCCATGATATATTATGGGGGATTGAGGTATACCCTATTATGTTTGACGATTCATGTAATGAAGCTATCTTCCAACCAGTCACGGAGGACGAGCTTCTTAAGGTCCTTAAAGCATTCAAAAAGGACAAATGTCCTGGGCCAGACGGATGGTCCATTGAATTCTTTCTGTGTTTTTTCGAGCTTCTTAAACATGACCTCCTGCAAATGATTGAAGACTCCAGGACTACGGGCCATATTCATCCGCATATATCATCAACGCTGATCGCCCTCATCCCCAAGAAGCCTGACGCGGAAACTTTCTCTGATTTCCGGCCGATTTCCCTATGCAATATATCTTTCAAGATCATTTCGAAGATAATCGCTGAACGTATAAAAGGTATTCTGGCTATCCATCTGACCAGCGATCAACATGCATTCCTCAAAGGCAGGAACATCATGGACGCTGCCGCGTCTACTCAGGAATGCATTCATTCTATTCTATCAAATGATATAGAGGGGGCTTTACTAAAGATTGACCTTCAAAAGGCCTATGACTGTGTTGACTGGGGATACATTCGATGTCTATTGGCTCACATTGGCATCCGGCCTGATATGATCATGTGGATCATGGCATGTATTGAACATGTCAATTATGCCATAAACATCAATGGCATCCCTTCACCCTTTTTTACTGCTGAACGGGGTCTCCGACAAGGTTGTCCGCTTGCTCCCATCATATTCATACTAGTTATGAATTCACTCAGCCTTCACATCAACAATGCGGTGAACGACCACAGATGCTCTCCTATCCGCATCAGCAGGCACATCTCTTTATCTCATAACTTATTCGTTGATGATATACTCATATGTGCTATGTTACAACTTCCATCCTGGCAATGTTTATTCGAAATCATGAACAATTTCCAGAAGGCCACCGGACTTATTATTAATAAGGAAAAATCCACTCTCTATTTCAATGGTGAAAACGTTGATCTGGTCAACACCATCGCCGATTTATTTGAAGTGCAGTCTCATCCCATTCGGCACGGTATTACCTATCTCGGCTTCCACCTCAAGCACAGATATATCTCCTCGGATTGGGAGTGGCTGGTACTCAGATATTACAACAAAATCGCTGCCTGGGAATTCCGCTCCCTGTCGTTGGCCGGCAGAATCACTCTTACTGTGGCTGTTTTGACCCAGTTATCGGTCTACTGGTCTCATCTATATCATTTACCATCAAGTATCATTTGCAGGCTCAACAAAATCTCGGCTTGTTACATCTGGGGCGGGAAATCCACTCAACAAAAGTTTCATCTTGCGAGAATGAAGGATATTTCCATTCCGAAGCAACAGGGCGGATGGGGAATCAAGGAACTAAGACTGTTTGGGCATGCTCTGATCTGCCGCACCCTATGGAGGGGTATTTTTGGTTCATCCACATGGAGTAACATCATACGCCAACGATACATGAAGGGCAAAGACATAATTTATTGGTATAGGAAGGGGTCAATCGGCATCAACACTGGATCTCCCATATGGCTTAGTATGAAGAGAATTGAAGCTTTCTTCATTTCCCATATACGATGGCGCATTCACTCAAGCAGCAATATATTGATTGGAATCGATCCCCTGACAGTTGGTCACAAAGACCTGAATATCCCAGGCGCACTCATAACTCAGCTCCATCGACAAGGTTACTTTACATGGAATAAATTGATTAAGGAATGGAGGGGCTCAACTCCGGTATGGCTGAACAGTATCGACCTGCACCTACAGCAACCTATGGCGGATCAATGGTATGCCATCACAGAATCTATATCAACGGGAGGCATTCACCGATTTGGAAGTTCGGACCACCTCAATTGGACAGTCAGCGGTTTTCGAAGGCCTGTCACTGTTCGGGACATTTATACACAATTATGCATTGGCAGACGCCCATATTTTCTTCCATTCTACCCGTCCATTTTCTGGAAGGCCTCATGTCCGCCCAAATTCATATATTTCTCTTGGCTCGTTTTTTACAACAAAAACCTGACATGGGAGAATCTCAGGAAGCGTTCTTGGCATGGCCCCAGCAGATGCCCCCTATGCGGCAATGACGAAGAGACCAATCTTCACTTATTCATCAAATGCACATCCTCCTCCCGGATCTGGTATGCATTGGCTCTCAACTTTGGTTTTACTTTAACAGTTTTTGATTCCATCCATGCAGCTATCTTTTGGTGGAGCAGACAGAATGGCAATAGGCGCTATCTGATATTGATATACCTTTGGATGGTGTGGAAATGGAGGAACGGCATCATTTTCAGGAATCATTTGGTGCCTCCAATTTTCATCATTGACAGTATCATGTCCCTATGGCACTCATTATATGGTCCTCCATAATGTCTCGTTATATGCACCATACTCTCCATCTGTTTACTTTTGGAAAAAACATATGTATTTTCTGATATTTAACAGGTCACATATGCATCTATATGCCAGATATGGCTCCCATGATACTCTCTTCAGAACATGTCATACACAACATATGTTTCATATATTTTCTCAATATAATATAATACATATCATGCTTTTTTTCTTCTGAAAAAAAAATCTCCTCCACACTAACTCATCATAGTTATCAAGGAAAACCACGTAATAACGTGCTCATGGTTCTTAAGAGGCACGTTTGTGAGATGCCTCTACGTCTTGGGTCATTTAGTGTTTTCCTAAGTTCGAGGAAGACTAACTCTTAGCCAAGAAACATACTCGATGTCCCTAGAAATTTTAATTATTATTTATTATTTAAATATAAAAATAATATTTATATATATATTATTATATATATAGATATATATATTATATGGAATTGCGTGACTAACTCTTAGCCAAGAAACCTTACTAGACGCCCTAGAATTTTAATATTATATTTAATATATACATTATATATAATTGGTTTGAATTAAAAAATCAAAACTAATTTAATTATTAAACTTAAAAATATTTAGGGGAGAAAAGATTAAGATTTGAAATAAAATAATTAAATTAATAAATTTGAGAGTATTCAGTGGAATATGATAATGATGGTGAGTAATGTCTACCAAGAAAGTAAAAGATTAATGGAAAGTTAAACCATTAATATTAACCATTCTCTCCCTTCTTTTCTATCATAAAAATAAAATAAAAATATTTTATTTTTATGATAGAAAAGAAGGGAGAGAATGGCTAATATGGCGCTATAGTTTTGTTGATTTAACATGTGAAGAAGGTTGGTAATGTGGCAAATATTTTGAAAATTACAACATATGTGAGTGAGTTTTCCACAATCCCACAGAAAAAATGCTTTTCATCTTCAACCCTCTTAGTATGGAAAAGTTGACAAACTCTTTTGTACCAAGGTATTCTTGGAATTTGACCAACGCCTTCACTTTGAAGGTCATGGGAATTCGTTCTTGCTTAGGATATGTAGTAAATGTCCATTTTCTTCTTATCACTAGTCAAGACACACTTGTTATCAAGATTGGGGTTGATCCACATTAGTTTATTTTTTCTAAATAACTCTTTATCATCATATAACTTATCTTTAAATTTGGAAATAATAATTTTTGAAGAATAAATAAATAATAGTGATTCCATATAAAATTAGATGGTAATAAAAAGATTAGGTTAGAAATAATTTTAGAAATTAAGAAAAAGTTAATTTAGTTTAAGATTTTTTTGGATAATTTTTTTGGAAAATTTATGTTATGTAACATTTGGTATCTGGCTTAGCACTGACTTTAAAATTAAGTATATCAAATTATATGAATGATAACATTTTTTTCCAAACTCTTTAAACTTTGCCTATGTTCTTTAGACTGAAATAGTTACAAGTAAATTTTTTAGTGATAATAAATTGTGATAAAAAGAAAATAATTTGAAATTAAATATATATTATATAAATTTCAGAAATATTTCCATAAATTATAATTAAACTAAAATAAATTTAAAGATTAGTTTAAAATAATAAATTTAAAAAAAAATATCCCTTAAATATCTAAAATAAAACTAATAACTAAAAAGTAAAGGGAAATGAATCTATAAACTTTTAAAATTAATTAATTTTTATATAATATAAATTAATTTTATATTTTTAAAAATTTAATTTTTATTTTAAATATTTAAAAAAATATTTATTAAGATTAAAACTAGATATTAGAGCAGTGAATTTGGATTATTTTAAAGTTATTAAGAACAATAGATATATTTCTATCATAATTTAATTTTATTAATATATAGTAGAAAATATCTTTTATGTTGATTTTTTATTTCAATTTGAGAAAAATTGCTTTCCCTTAGTTAACAAAAAAACAACTTTATTTAATACCATAAAAATTTAATTTGCAATATATTTATTTTTAAATATGCATTAAATAAAATTTCCATGTAAAAGAAGCTCTATTATTTAATATATATTTAATTTAATTAATTTATGGACAATAACATCGTTATAACCACATAATTTTGGAATGATAATTTCCTTATAGTTCAAAAATAATTATGTATTTTATTTTATTTTATTTTAATAATGTGACTAAACAATTGCTCTATGTGAAAGAAGCTCATGTATTTTATTTGATTTAAATTAATGGACAATAACATTATTTTAAGAATGATAATTTTCCATATAATTCAAGATAATTATGTTTTGTTTTTATTTTAATAATATGACTAAGCTTGACTTATTTTGTTTTATTATTTAAAATTTTATGATAAAACATGAACCTGGTTAATGTTAGTTTATGGACATATGTTGTGCTTTTTTTATTTATTGAGGTATTGTCATGTTTGAGTTTTTGATGATGACCGGTAAAACTATTAAAAAGGTGGGATCTAACTAAATAAGCAAGTAGCATATTTTCAAAAACTCACATCATATCTTCTAGATCTACCAAATTCTTAGAAAGATTATTTTTTCTATTTTTATTTTCGTATAATTTTATTAATAAAAAATGTTTTAACTAATAATTAAAAGTATTTAATTACCTTTTTTATTTTATTTTATTTTTATTTTATTTTTATTTTTATGTAATTTGACTCATTCAAAGTTCATGAGGTCCTTGATAGATAGTGATAGCCGTTGGGCTACTCATGGATGTTAAGTCACTATTTAGTTCCCCAACCTATTTGGGTGTTATTCTTGGAAATGACCATGATGTAGACTCACCAATGTCGAACTTACAAAAAAAAATTGACTCAGTCAAAATGTTTATAGGATGGGACATTACAACATCTCTATTACATATAGTAATGAAAAAACACATGCATAAGGAAATTAAAATTAAATAATAAATAATCAATCACAATATTATCAACCAAACCTAAGATAATTTTAAAGCATATTAATTTATAATGTGATATGACCAATAAAATATTTGCCTTTATGAATCTTGGCATGATAAGTATATTTTTTTACATCTTATCTCTATCCACATTTTATACAAAGGCTTACTTAAATTGTGGTGGGAAGTAACAAATGGTAAATATGCTATTTACCTAACTATGAGCCCTTTTCAAGAATTTTATTTTTGGATTAAAAAATCACTTACACAAATATATAAAAAACATGCATGAATATTGGAATGATATCCATAAATTATGGAATAATATATGCCATATAATTATTCACATTCCATTACATTATGCAAAGCCTACAATAAGACCTTCAAATTATGTCCAATCAAATGTTTGAAAATTACTTTCTTAATACTATTGAAAAATACATATTTTTCTTCAAACATAAACATTATAAGTTGCATTGCTCAATGTTAAACAAGTAATGGTCAAATAGAGTCCTACCTTGGCAAGGACTAACAATGATTTTGTAACCATATTTAAATTTAATTAATAAGGAAAAAACACTTAATACTTACAATATAACAAGATTATTAAACATGAATAGTCACGTCTCCTTTACTAGAGATATTATTGACATGTAGAGATATTATTGATTTGTAAATAGGTTTTGCTACAGTACCATGGCTTTTAGATATCACATGCACAATAACCATAAATACTTTCACAAGCCTAATATTTTATAAACATTTTATTTTAATATTATTTTATAACATTTTAATTAAATATAAAAGAAAAAAATTATAATTACTGTTGAGATATATATAAAAAAATTATGTTGATTATTATTAAAAATATTATGTGGATATTCCATAGAGATTATATCTAGGTTTTAATAAAATTAAAAATGAGAATACATTTATATAGAGGGACGTGAAATTTATATCATACCATCCTACATCCATATTAACTCCATATATAAGAATCGAGAGACATCATCACTCCAAAATAAGTTTGCACCACAAGATTTTTGATCCCTCTCTACCCTTGGTAGATCGAGAGTTAAGGTGGATCTAAGTCTATAAATAAACCAACCTAGATCCATCTAACTCTGGATATATCATGTGCCGATAGGGATCAAATCCATCTTGGTGCAAACCTTTCTTTTGGAGTGTATAATTTAAGACAGGCTTGGACCTAGAGGGATTGAATCCCTCTCGGTGCATGATAGATCTAAAGTTAGATGAATCTAGGCTAGTTCGATTTGAGTCCAACAATGTCACATTTTTAAATTATCATTATTAGGTATATGTTGGAGATAAACTTCATATTTCGAAATTATATTATGTTTTCTTTGCTTGACATTACTACATCATTCTCTTATTTAATTTAGTCCATGTTACTTGCCTTGAGTGGTTTGTACATCAGCGTTTAAATGTTGAGTGGATTCTGTGTTTATGTGCTTGGATTTGGATGGTAATGACTGTGAATGTTACAATCGTTGTGTTATATTTCTATATGCGTATGTCATTGTTTGTTAGTAATTAGTTGGTGATGAAGAAGGGAGACAATCTTATCAATAATTTGTAGGAGTATTGATACTACACATCTATTTCACTTAATTTTAGGTTCACAACCTTTGCAACTAATTAATCCTTAATAGTTTCCCTCTAGGTATTGCTAAATATATCTTGTAGAGCAGTTTGAATATTTTATTGCATGAAGATTACTCTTGAAATAATATATATCTTTAAAAGCAGTTTTAATAACTTACTATGTAAATATTACTCTTGAATTAATTCGTTTCTTTGCTAATGTTTATTTACTTCAAGAATATTTTGAGGTTTTTTTTAATTTATTATCTATAGTCTATTTTGGAAAGTCAAGAAATAATGTATTTTTTATTTTTTTTAATGAGTGGATAGATTTACAAAATATTTACATCACATGTTTCTCCAAAAAATTATCACATCTTGAGTTTCTATATATCTTAAAAATGGATCTTGAACAACATTTTGATGAAAATTTTTAAGAGATGGTTTGTTTTGAATGTTTAAATATATGTCATATCCTCTAATAAATATTTTGAATAAATTGTTGTGTGCAATTATCTATTAATAATTTTGAATATATGTAATTTTGGATATATTTTGAATATATTTAATTGTCTATTAGTAATTAGTTGGTGATAAAGAAGGGAGGTGATAAATAAATAATTAATTTGCACTTTGCAGGAGGGTTAATTCTACACATCTAATTTAAATTTAATTCCAGGTATCACAACTTTTGAGAGCTAATTAATTGTTAATAATTTCCCTCTAACTCCATAGTGTGGCAACTTTGACATATTTTAGTAGTGACATTATTAGTTTTGCCATATTTTCATATGGATTAACGAAACGAGTAGCTTAAATAGTAAACCATTCAAATCTTTAACTCAGGCTATTATAGTAAATGCCATACCTTGTCTCTCTTTCTCTCTAATATTAATAGGTTGAATTACTATAACATAAAAATCAATGCACATTGTGAGTAATTTTTTTGTGATTACACTAGAATCAATGTACATTGTTAATCCAATCACTTTAAAATTATTGTACCATCATAAATTCAGTTCCATCAAATCAGAAATCAACATCTATACTAAAATCAATTCATCTAATGCAAGCAATCACATAGGATTAAAAAACAACATCCTCACTGAAATTAATGCATCTAATGCAAGTAATAGATTACGATTAGAAATCAAAACCTACACTAAAATCAATGCATATAATGAAAACAATCAAATAGAACTATGTGGATATTCCATAAAGATTATATCTAGGTTTTAATAAAATTGAAAATGAGAATACATTTATATAGAGAGATGTGAAATTTATATCATACCATCCTACATCCATATTAACTCCATATATAAGCATCGAGATAGATCATCGCTCCAAAATAAGTTTGCGCCACAAGAGTTTTGATCCCTCTCTACCCTTGGTAGATCAAGAGTTAAGGTGGATCTAAGTCTATAAATAAACCAACCTAGATCCATCTAACTCTTGATGTAGCATGCGCCGATAGGGATCAAATCCATCTTGGTGCAAACCTTTCTTTTGGTGTGTATAATTTAAGACAGGATTGCACCTAGAGGGATTGAATCCCTCTTGGTGCATGATAGATCTAAAGTTAGATGAATCTAGGCTAGTTCGAGTTGAGTGCAACAATGTCACATTTTTAAATTATCATTATTAGGTATATGTTTGAGATAAACTTCATATTTTGAAATTATGTTATGTTTTCTTTGCTTGACATGACTACATCATTCTCTTATTTAATTTGGTCTATGTTACTTGCCTTGAGTGGTTTGTACGTCTGTGTTTAAATGTTTTGAGTCGATTCTGTGTTTATGTGTTTGGATTTGGATGGTAAATATTGTGAATGTTACAATCATTGTGTTATATTTCTATATGTGTATGTCATTGTTTGTTAGTAATTAGTTGGTGATGAAGAAGGGAGACAATCTTATCAATAATTTGTAGGAGGATTGATACTACACATCTATTTCACTTAATTTTAGGTTCACAACCTTTGCAACTAATTAATCCTTAATAGTTTCCCTCTAGGTATTACTAAATATATCTTGAAGAGCGGTTTGAATATTTTATTGCATGAAGATTACTCTTGAAATAATATATATCTTTAAAAGCAATTTTAATAACTTACTATGTAAATATTACTCTTAAAATAATTCGTTTCTTTGCTAATGTTTGAAATAATTTATTTACTTCAAGAATATTTTGATTTTTTTTTTAATTTATTATCTATAGTCTATTTTGGAAAGTCAAGAAATAATGTATTTTTTATTTTTTCTTAATAAGTGTCGACTTGATATTGACAGGTGTTTGCGACGAACCAATCTTATCAACTATAAATTGATTTAGTTACAAAGGCAAAGAGGATCTCCTACCTTAGAGAAGGTTCATGTTTCAATTGCTCCTATATTTTTAACATAAACATGACTAAAAGACAATCCTAAGACATTACTTCAATTCAACTCAGCTATCCTTGATGTAAATTTATTTCTATGCTAGATTTTATTACATAGTGATCCACTCATTAATTGCAGACTCAACAGATTGCATTACATGGATTATACACTTGAATTATTGAATTGAAATAGAAAATAGTATTTTTATTCATTCAACCATCTTGTATGTAAAGTTCTTTAGAAAACAAGAAAATTTCTTATTAATTAATTCAATAGTGGAATCTTTCTATGGAAATATACTCTCCCTAGATGGATTAGACTTTAGAAGTTCTTAACCCTTCAATTAGACTTGTCATACGATAATCCATGGAAGTCACTCTGTCAAATATCTGACATTGTATCCAAACATTAAACTATAATACAAATGATTATAATATACATGGTTATTCATAGCTTAAGTAATCTCTCCCTCAGTTGGTCATAGTCGACAATATTTTCATTCAATCAACCATTAGTTGGTCGAAGCAGACCATTTCCTTCTTGTACTATTGTATTTACATATCATTTTGTAGCTTGCACATGTTAGCAAGGTTGCTAGGTGCATTATTAACCAAGTTGATTAGGTACTTGAAATCGTCTAGCAATTCCTTAGTCTAACTTTCTATTGGCCTAGATTGCACATGGATCCATTTGACTCGCACATAAAAAAGATCCTTAGCAAACACATTTGGGTATAAATTGATAGTTTCAACTCAAATAATATGTCTGACAATATTATCTCTCATATTCATCAGCGGGATCACAAGCAAGTATGAGAGGTTCTGTGTAGGAAAGAAACAAGCATTTTTTAAAACATTTACATTTCCTTTAATTAGGATTTATCCATTTCATTGAATGTCCTCAAATTTTGTTCACCACAAATGTTGTTTCATTTAGACTTTACCAAGAGTATAGGGCTTCCTACCCATCAAAATTGGTAACCCCATAGGAGGAAATTTTTCTCCTATATTTGATAGCTAGTCAGGCAGCTAGCCAACTATTAGCCCCTTCATCCAACCATTTGATGATGATGTTCCATGTGCCTCTCTGCC
This sequence comes from Pinus taeda, assembly GCA_000404065.3. NCBI lineage: Eukaryota > Viridiplantae > Streptophyta > Pinopsida > Pinales > Pinaceae > Pinus > Pinus taeda. Next base: position 17,564 of record APFE031583513.1, on the reverse strand, counting down.
AACCATTTGCATCAACCATTTGCTTCTCGCCATCCATAATTTGCACTTGGATGAAGGTGGGCTACTACTTGAAGGTACTTTGATAATTTTGCAATTGGGTTGTTAGATATTTTTTTGTTTTGGGCATTTAATATTGATTATGGGGTGATATGAAAGACTGATAGACCTTGACTATAATTTTTTTCTCTTACCTTACTAGGGGATTTAAGCTTTAGCCCTAGTCTAGTCGGACCTACCTTGAGTACTTAGAGTTAAGGAGGGACACTATTAGGAAAGGCCATGATTGAAACAATGTGTTCCATTCTCCCCTATACCATACTTAACACTTTGCATGCCACAAGAAAAACCCCATACCTCACCTCCATTCTTCAAGTTCAACTTGTCATTGATTCTTTATGATTTGGCACTCATATGTTCACATAACTTGATTTGGGCTAAAAAAATGTTTCTCTTAAGGTTGATGTAGCTAAAAGAAAAGAAAAATAATATCATGGCCATAATGAAAGAAGAAAACCAAAATGTAAAATATGGTTGGGACATAATGTTAGCACATGGGAAAAATCATAGCATGAGATCTAACCTCTACATTAGACATCACCTAGTTCCTCAGCATAAGATGCTCTATTACATGAAGAGGAACCATTGCATGTCCCAACATTTATGAGAAATGAACTGAATCATCTTAATGGGAACTCATATTGTTACCATCATAAAGAGAACTAGATAAACCTTAAGGTATAACTCGTAATACAAGTAATAATAAATAGAAGTAAAAGGCGCATAAGAGAGGTGGAAAAATAAAGCTAATAAAGGTAACTCATGCCTCCATGAGTACTCCCTCCTTACATCCATACACTCATGATATAGACAACCCATCGGTTAGTCCCTTTAACCATGGAACTCGACTATGAAGCTCTTTCACCTTCCTTATCATCATTATTGTACACTAACACCTATCAGTTGAGGGGTAGACCTTGGAAATTCCACTTCAACTTGAGGGTTGGAAGCACCTAATAGGGTTGACAATTAGCCACACCTATTAAGGGAGAAAACACCTTTACAAGGAATTTGTCTTGATATTGGATGGTGATCCTTGTTTGAACTATTAATATGCCCTTAACACTCAAATATGGTCCACTTGGATGCATTATTGATCTTAGTCTTTGATGGATGGATTTTTTCACTAGAATCCATGTTGTTCATGCTAGGGGGGTCATAACAAGCCAAGCCTTGAGGGAACCCACTCCATAGGTACCCAAGCCTCTTAACTGTTGACTAGACCCATTAACTATTGATTTCTGGTAGTATCAGATGTGCTCTACCTACAAGATTTTGCAGGGAGGCTAGGACACATGCATTCCACAATAACAATTTTTTTTGGGAAATTTCACCCGAAGGAGGTTTTAGTTAATTTTTTTTTTTTAATGGAGGCCTAAGTCTAAATTTACGAATTAAAATAATTAAAGGGTATTGATTATATTGGATATGGATCTTCTAGAATAAGATGAGGATCAAGTCAAGATGATCTAAGCCATTGATTAGAATCTAATATGAGTCGTGATTGATCAAAGAGGAGATTATAAGAAGAGGCTTGATGGGAATTTGGAAATACACATCCAGTGATATCAAGAGATTGAATTCTCAAGAGAGAAGCGCAACAGTTGTAGGAGAAGTCATTAAGGAGACTTATTACAGTGAGGTGTATGGATATCTTTCTTGGTTGGAAATTTTCCTAATCCGGAGATACATTTCAGAGGAGGCAGAGAGATATCTAGAAGAGGTAGCATAGAGCCACATTGGGCATCGTAAATCCACGTTGAGGAAGAGTAACAACCTTGACGATATTCGTGAATTTACGAAGGAGCAGATCAGATCCATGTCCGGATTTGGGGTGTGAGACTCGAGGGCCAAAGGATAGATCATTTAGCCAGTAGATTGATCAGCCAGAAGGAGTTACACAATCCCTAGAAGTTGTGATGGAAATAAGTGCAATGACTGCATAGGGACTACACATAAGCAGCTTAGGGCTATCTAATAAGTGGTTGGATCAGGGTCGAATCTCCAGTGATAATGTGAGTTTGAAGCTTAGTATTTTATATTTTGTTACTACTTGATAGGTTTTATTATTTTATCCTACATAGGTATCCAATGTAGTCCATCATCTAAGGTTAACGAATTGGTCGTGTTCAAATTGTTGATCACAACAAAAATTATCTTAAAATTACATTTTTCTGCCACAAACCTGAGTTTTGAGCTCAAGGAAAGTCGCTAGCTATGGTTAGGAGTTAATTTAAACTAGGGTTATCTATGCTACTGTTGGAGGGATTTAACACTTGGTTGTGAGGTATTTTCCTCAAAATAAACCTACTCTCATGGATAATTTCTCCATTTTATGGCTAATGTTATTTTCCCTAGGAAAATATTTCCCTAGCAAAAACACAATTTTTCACCTAGCTTCAACTTGGGGCTTGCTCAAGATTTTTTGTGCCATCAATTGATTGCATACATATATTACAACCCTTTTCTTTGCCTTGTGATTCTATATTATCTTGTTGACCTTGATTATTTATAAAACCCTACGTCACTTTGGGCCCTGATTATGCCTCTTAGAGAATGTGTATTTCCTTATTATGCTAGCTAAGCCACGTTCTTAGGTAGAGCATCTCTACTGGGCCTACCCTTGTCACCTTTACTTGTTGGACTACATATATACTTGGTAACATGATTTAGGGAAGCCTCCATTGTGGTGAAATTACACTAAAGAGTAGGTGGTAGTGGTTGTTGTGATAATGGGCCACACATCATAATGTTGTCACTTAGGATAGATCTTGTCTTGTGAGATCCCCTTAAAAGACTTGCTAGAATTTTAGGAAGCATCTTCTACTGCCATTTCCAAGGAGGATTCGAATCAATCTCCCCATTATTTTAAGATTTAGATTTATCCCCTTTGAAGAGAACAATCAATATGAAAAAATAGATTATCTTTTGGTGACTCCTAAAACTAATCTGATCAAAACCTTGGATACTTCATCTAATGATACCATAGCTCCAAGAAAGAAGAAGACTACTTGAAAAAATATTGAATCAAATACATCCCCCATTATTCCTAAGAGCCTTATGGTTAGAAGTCTCTTTGTATATAACACCACCCATAACATTGTGGACAAACCATGACTTATAGTTGCATTTAGACCATCGGATTTAAGGCAATTCCATGTTTCTCGTTACCCTTTAATACAGGAACATTTTGAATGGTTGCTTAAGTTCAATGGTACTAATGTAATTTTTGGCATTGTTGAGTTGGAGGATGGAATTGGCGCAATGGAATTGGCACGTTGGAATTGATGTAAACCTGAGTGCAATGATTTCAACTTTAGTGCATAGATGAGATCTCTCTGTGAAGGATATTATTGGCATGACTATGTGTCATTGATTGATCATGTTGAATAATGTATTGATTTCCAAGATATAAAGGAGAGTGTTTTGGTACCTACAATATTTAGTAGAGAACTATCATAGTAGTAGGATGCATGAAGATGCCTCAAAATATTATGACTATGATTGTTGGAGGTTTCTTCTTAACTAATTCCAAGGTCAAGAATGGAGATGTTTAACTTTGAAGGAGTTTCTATCTTGGGATATTAACTCATATGCTCTTGCAAAGTGCATAGATGAATGTGGCCTGGAAATACGCTTCCAATGGTATGTGGAAGACTGAAATATCCCAATTAATCAAAATTTATGATCGGTCAAAGATCTTAGGCCAAAAGGTCAACAATTCAGGTATATTTGCATATGTAGTTTCACATACAATCAAACAAAGGGACCCATTAGTGCCGAGGTTGGCACATAGTTAACGTGTAGGTCCACAATTAATTCATGGTATTGATTGAATAGATGGTGGAGATCTATTAGTGCACAGTGACAAAAACAACCCAAGGATAAGGTGGTTAAAGTCTACATACATATAATAGAGAATCATGTATAATTTTTTAGCTAGTTGTTATCCATATTATGATATACTCCAAGCCAGCCCCAAAAGAAACATAACGAATAGAAAAATTTTAATTTTGAATTTAAACTACTTCCAAAAGTCAACCTGAACTACCATAAAATCATGTCAACCCAACCAAGAGTCACACTTACTCAGTCTCTTTCATACACTATAAATATACATTCTACCTCCCTCACTTAGAGCAATTCAAATCGCTGAATACTCTCTATTTTTGTCCACATGTGTGAAGGAGAGAGAAAAATCCAGCCAAGTTTAAAGTAAAGTTTTACTTGCATAGACTAGTATTGTTTGGAGTTTTTATAGGCAGGTTGATTAAATTTTTGAGGTATTTGCATAGGCTACCTGGTTGGAGGAGCAGTTTGCATTGGAATGGAGTTGTACCGCGCGAGTGCCAATCCCAATCGATATGTGGATCAAGTGATCTACGTAGATTATCACTGGTGGGATATGTGGATCAAGTGATCTACGTGAATTATTATTGGTGGGTTTACATTGAAGTCTTAAGATTAATTTTTAATGTCTCAATAACGTGTTTTCCACACTCCACAACACCTGCAAGTTCAGGAAACTGTTTACTATGTAAAATCAACCATGGTGTGTATTAAATATTTTCTCTATCATGTAATTAATGTCAAATTTGAATGTTAACATAAATATGGATGTAAAATTCATTTTTTATGTTGAGTAAGTTATATTTGACATAGTGAGGAGAAAATTGTAGAGGAAATATTGGTGGGTGAGGGAAAACCATTTTTACCAAGTTTTATAGAAGTTTACTCTGCAACCCGAGTAAGTAAATTGTTGTGTTTTTTTTCACTTGGAGGAGCAACCTCCAATTTATCACACTAATGTTATTTTCTTATGTTTCGACATATAATATAAAGTGTGCTACTTGGGTTATGGTATTAATCCTTCACAAGTAGATTTATGGCAACCCCCTTTATTTTACTTTGTTTTTTTTTGTTGTGCATAAAATTTATGTTTTAATTAAATCCTTGTGTCTATTTGAGCTAGTTGACTTTGCCACAATGGAACTGTGTAGAACAACCTATTTCTTAGCTCCTTTTCCCTATTTGTTTTTTCTAGCAATAGACTGTGATCATTGGTATTCTCGGAATTTTATGCCATAAGAACAACTATGAGTTAGAAAACATCATGTGTTATATTAGAGAAGATAATACCATGAATTAGAAAACATCACGAGTTAAGAATACCATGAGAAAAAGGATGTTGTACGACTTAAATACAATGTCTTCATTTTAATCATGTGAAGTTGAGACTTGTCTGACTAAATTTTTGGAAAATTCTTGATTAATACAATACAATAGTAAATATGAGAAGATATTGAAATAATTAATATATTAGTATGGTATTCATAAATTAAAACACACATGTGAAAAAATGCATTGGATCTGATTACTTCATAACACTTGTAGGTATTTCAAGCTTTTCAAGTAAGTTTGAGAGATGATATTCATAAAATAAAACACACATGGAAACATTGAATGAGAAATGTTTTTCAAATAATTGTTATTAGCTGGTGGAGATTTGTTAAAATAATCAATTTGTTACTAGTCGGTATCAATATCCTTCAATGGCCTTCCCCAACTCTAGAGCTTTAAGAAACTTCATGGTTGGAGTTTTCAGATTCTTCAGTGCTGAAATGTTGAGATACTTGTAACATCTCCTTCTTCTGAATTAGAGCATATTAGTTATTGTTATATCCAAAGCCAAAATCAACATGGAATCCAACATTAACGTAGAATCTACTAGACCATACTCAACAAACACCCTGATTATTTTCGGTGAAGATGTTGTGCGTCCTCTCATCATATGAAAATATTTTATTTTGAGACACGAGTACCTCCTTTCTGATTTCAGAACAATGATGCATTCTTGCCTAGCTTTGCAAATCATTGTCCTGTAATAATGCTACTAATAATGCTACTAATATTGATGTTGTTGGAATCACGAGCTCTCTTAGAAACATAAATGATGATGTCATGTGATTTTCTAATGTGAGATCCACGGGAAAGGGTTTGGAAAAATATTTTGTGGTCTTCAACTTTCACTAAAATCTCTTCTTCTAATTAAAAACATTAACAATCCCAACCAATGAACTTGGAAACTTTATGTAAGTAAAACGCTTGCAATGTGGTGCGAATATTTGATTTCCTAATGTAAAGAGGAATTTTACTAATAATATCCATTACTTCTAGTTGCCCCACCATTCTGTCATAGCAACATAGCATAGCTAATTCCGCAAAATAGGAAATTTTTCTTACAAAAAATTCCTTTGATTTTGGAATAAATCTGGAAAAGTGTGGATTTTCTTTTGACTTTTTGATAGATCACTATTTTAGTATTTCATGGACTTCCAAATGTAAATTTAGGATGTCTACTTGGATCTAATGTTAAATTGCTCTATGGTTGCGCAATTGCAAACATATGACTGTACTTTTTATATTCAAAGACTTTGAACACCACTTCTGACAGATTAGAAATCATTTGAGATTCATTCAATGCTTTGAGGAAATTTTTCTATTTCCAAACATACATCTTCTTTGCAACCTGTTTGTCATACTGGAAATCCTACAACTCCAAATTCTTTCTCACAAATTGTTGCATAAGCTCCACAAAAGTTCTAGGTAGAGTCTTCCTCACAATTCCCTTCTAATGGACAAGAATTTGGGCGAGCCACAAATTCAACTTGGGAAATGGTTTAGAAAAAGTACCTCACGCATATAAATAGTTCAGATTCAGCTTCCAATGTGAAAGAGATACCAACTTGGGAAATGGTTTAGAAAAGGTACCTCACGCATATAAATAGTTCAGATTCACCATCCAATGTGAAAGAGATACCTGTTACTAATGTATTCATGATGTCTCCTTACAATTTTATTTATGTTCATTTATCTTTATTCATGTGTTAAAAACTTAATACAACTTTAATAGTTAGTTTTTTGTAACTGAAATGGTTCAATGGAGACTGAAGACTTTTTGAAGTTAGAAAAAGGAGTTTTACATTTTGCTTGTTTGTGAGCTTGATTTCATGAGAAGTTGTGGCCTTTTGATTTGATGAGATGTTGTTGATGAGACATATAGGTATTCAGGTTTACATTTTGCAAGTTTTTATCATTCTCATAAATGTGTTGATCTTCATCTTAAGGAGGGGGCAAATCCTTTTCTCTTCGCATTCAAGGATGCCTCTAGAGGAAGCTTCATGGAGTCCAAGCCTTGATGTTGAGTGGGAATTCTTGGACTTCATGAATTGTCACTTCAAATATATGCCATTGGCAATGGACAATTTCAAGCATTTAATATCTCACATGAAAGTGATGCTTATGATTAAATACAATTGAATAACATTTTGTTTACTAATTTTTATTGTCAATAATTTTTTATATATCATGTTGCTTCTCAATTTAATGGCTTACAACATTTTCTTTTCAACATTTGGTGAAATTACTAGTTAATTTCCCAATCATAAAATAATTAACTTCTGATTTATATACTTCATCCGGAAGATGTTTATAGGCCATGATTTTATTTTCATTGAGTCAAAGACATTACTAAAGGCTCCCTAGGATGTACATTTTCAGTGTATAAAAGTATAATTCAAAATTTTTAAGATTAGCTTTTCATTAATCATATTTGGAAAACTCTCTATTTAGCTTTAATGTAACACCACGTAGAAAGTGATAAGACGACTCCAATAACATTTATTAAAATTCTTGGAGTGCTTTCAAACAGATTTATATTGGAGTGGTCGTATCACTTTCTAGGTGGTGTTACATTGACTATCAAGAAGCTAAATGGAGAGTTTTACAAGTATGATTAACTAAAAGATGATATTAAAACATTTGAATTATACTTTGTAAGGCATAAATTTGAGAAGCATAGTGATATATAAAAATTATTGATAATAAAAATTAGTAAACAAAATGTTATTCAATTGTCTTAAATCATAAGCATCAGTTTCATGTGAGATATTAAATGTTTGAAAGTGTCCATTGTGAGTGGCATATCTCTAAAGTAACAATTCATGAAGTCCAAGAAGTCCAGGTCAACATCAAGGCTTGGACTCCATAAAGATTCCTCTCTCGGCATCCTTCAATGCCAAGAGAGAAGTATTTTCCCCCTTCTTCAGAAGAAGATCAACACATTTACAAGAATGATAAAAACTTGCAAAATGTAAACCTAAACATTGATCTGCCTCATCAACAACATCAACATCCACAAGTGTGAATTTTTTAGAACCTAACAAAAGGCCACAACATCTCATCAGAATGAAGCACACAAGCATATTGTAAAACTCCTTTTTCTAACTTCAAAAAATCATCAGTCTCCATTGAACCATTTATGTTACAACAAAACACTAACAATTAAAGTTGTATTAAGTTATTAACACATGAATAAAGATAAAATGAACATAAATGAAGTTGTAAGAATGCAACATAATTACATTAGTAACACGTATCCCTTTCACATTCTACGTTGAATCTGAACTATTTATATGCTTGAACTACTTTTTCTAAAAAGTTTCCCAAGTTGAATTTGTGGCCTGTCCATTCCAAGAAGGGAATTGTGAGGAATATTCTACCTAGAACTTTTGTGGAGACTCTACAACAGTTTGTGAGAAAGATTTTGTCCTCTGAGGATTTCCACGATGAGAAACATGTTGCAAAGAAGATGCATGTTTGGAAGTAAACAAATTTCCTCAAAGCATTGAATGAATCTCAAATGATTTATAATCTGTTAGAAGGGGTGTTAAAGGTCTTTTGAATTGAGAAAGTATAGTCATATGTTTGCGATTGCACAACCGTATAGCAATTTAACATCAAATCCAGGTAGGCTTCCTGAATTTACATTTGGAAGTCCAGGAAACACTGAAATAGTGATCTATAAAAAATTCAAAAGAAAATCCACACTTTTCAGGATTTATTTCAAAAGAGACGGAATTTTTAGTAAAGAATATTTCCTGTTGTGCAGAATTCGTTGTGCTATGTGGCTATGACAGAATTGTGGGGCAGCTCGAAGCAATGGATATTAGCAGTCAAATTCCTGTTTTCATAAGGAAAACAAATATTCTCACGGCATTGTAACGGTATTACTACATAAAATTTCCAAGTTAATTTGTTGGGACTGTTAGTTCATTTGTTGGGACTGTTAATGTTTGGGACTGCTAATGTTTGTAATTTATAAGGAGAGCTTTTAGTGAGACTTGAAGACCATAGAATATTTTTCAGACCTTTTCCCGTGGATATCACATTACAAAATCACATGATATCATCATTTATGTTTGTAAGAGAGCTCGTGATTCCCACAACATCAATATTAGCAACACTGTGATGTGATAGGACAATGTTTGGCAAAGCTCAGCAAGAATGCGTCAAATCATTCTGAAATAAAAAAGGAGGTAATTGGGTCTCAAAATAAAGGTTTCACATATAATGAGAAGACGCACAACATTTTCAGGTAAATAATCAGTGTGTTTGTTGAGTACCCTCTAGTAGATTCTACATTGATGCTCCATTCAACATTGATTTTGGTTTTTGAAAATAACAATAACCAATATGCTGTGATTCAAGAGAAGACGATGTTACACGTATTTCAACATTTCAGCAGTGAAGAATTTCAAAACTCAACCATGAAGTTTATTAAAGCTCTAGAGTTGGGGAAGGCCAGTGAAGGATATTTGTACCTGCTAAATCTCCATTGGTTGATAAGAATTATTTGGAAAACATTGGCCATTCAATGTTTCCATGCGTGTTTTATTTTAAGAATATCATCTCTCATAATTTACTTGAAAAACTTGAAATACCTGCAAGTAATCAGATCCAATACATTTTTTCACATTTGTGTTAATTTATGAATACCATCTTAATTGATTAATTATCTGAATATCTTCAAATATTTACTATTGTATTGTATTAATAAAAAAATTTCCAAAAAATTTAGTCACACTAGTCTAGACTTCACATTATTAAAAATAAAGACATTGTATTTAATCCATACAACATTTTTTTATCCATATTCTTAACTCGTAATGTTTTCTAATGCATGGTATTACCTTCTCTAATATAACCCATGATGTTTTCTAACTCATAGTTATTCTTATGGCATAAAATTCCAAAAATACCAATGATCACAAACTATGGAGATAACAAGCCCCTGTGATATCAGAATTCAAGCGGTTCTTGCTCGCAGAGCCATCAACTTCCAGGACAAAGATGCAAGTTTGATTCAACTAAATGCAGGAAAAGCGACACAAGCCAATTGAGTATTTAGGAGGATCAATCAATTTTCCACTTACAAAGTGCAATAAATTACTTCTCAAAAGATCAAGTCTCAAAAGTATAGGTTAATCAGTTCTAGCACCCTCAATCACGTCAGAGGATCAATCAATTTCCCACTTACGTAGAACCCTAACATAGTAACATTTTAGATATGCTTCTATAAAGATAATGTAAAAACATTTCAGTTTCCATTATAACATTAATGATGTCATTATAGAAACACCTCATAATATTGACATGTCATTACAGGAAAAAACTCATATAAATTTGCATCATGAAAAAATAATTATTATTGGTGGTGTTTAATTCGAAGGGAGAAAAAAACTCTTAGTCGTTATGCGCTCTCAGTTACGATCATACGCTATTATGATCATACCCTCCATAGTGTGGACATTTTACGCTATTATGATCATACGCTTCAGATCTCGTATGAGAGAAATATTTCATATGAGATCAACCAATTTATTCTCCATAATTGGCTCATAAAACATTTAAATTAATTCTGGGTTTTGCATTAATATGAATAAATTTTATTCTCCATTCTTGGCTCATAAAACATTTAGATTATTTTTAGGATTTGGATTAATATAAAAAACTTTTACGGATAGTTATAAAACATTTAGATTATTTTTAGGATTTGGATTAATATAAAAAACTTTTACGGATAGTTCTAGTTGACTGATTGAAAGAAACCCGATTTTAAAAGATCTAGCTCAAACTTACAGAATGCGCTGCTGGTGGATATGCCACTGGTGTGGCTGGCTCTTCACTGGGTACTGGATATGCTCAAGGTATGGATCAATATATGAAATACCTTGCTTAGATGTTGCTGGGTACATACTACAGGCAAGGCAGCTCGCTCGGTGTGAGAAAGAGAGAGACTAATCCCTTACTTTAAGAAGTAAAACTACAGAAAAAAGATTGTAGTGTAGAAATGAAATGAATATTATTCCGTAGTTTCTACAGTATTTCCATAATATTTAGAATAAAAGGAACATAAACATGACACATTAGGGGAATAAGCATAAGATCAACCTTAGTCATAGCTTCATATGATATAGGCCCACCAGTTGACAGAAGAAATCTCTCCATCTTTCTCCAAGATTTTCTCTCCCAACTTATTCGTCCTAATATATAGAAGAGTGATAGTTATGTTTCAAGCATGCAACCCTTATATAGATCAAGGACCCACTAAATTGTAGGTCTGTCCGAAAGTGAAACCGGGTGGGGAAGGTTATCCCATCTCTTATTTCCAAATTCCTATGTCACTAGTCTAGACTTAGTTTCTAATGCTAGAAAATCACAATTCATTTGGCATAACTAGGGCTCATAAGAATGGTAGTAGGTTAGAAAGAAGGAGCATGAGTGGCAACCCCAATATAGGGCATAGAAAGAAAATAAACTAAGTTTGTTGGAAAAAAAAAGAAATTAGAATATTTTGAAGATTACCAGATTTTTGGAGGCTGTAGCAGTCTCATGGACTGCGGAAGAGTGCAGTGTCTTCGCCATTGGGAGTGATAGAAATGGATGCACCTAGCATATCCAGTAATACTGTCCATTTGTTGGGTTCTTCCCCATTTTTGACGAATTTCAGCTTTGAAGAGTAGCCAACCTATGAGTTGCACTCATAATTTCTCAAACTAACAGGAGCTTGAAAATGTCTAATGTAAATTACACGGAGCTTCTAAGCTTTATAACCCAAGGGAGACATTCTAGATTGCACATGGTTAAATTTGACCTAAATTAAATAACCTAAACCATTATTACATTATTGAATAAATAAAATTACCGATAGCGTGTTAAATTTGACCATGTTTAATTGCACCTTCCATTTTTTCGAAATTAAAACCCCTTGATGTGTTGTGCTAACAATGGTTCCGGGTGTTCACGTGGTCCTCTCTATTTTAATTTTTTAATAATATTTTTTGAAATAATAATAAAAGTGAGTTGGATTTGAGGTATTATTGTTTTTTATATGGTGAATTGCCTAGGTGGTTAAAAGTGGTCGGAATCTCGTTAATAAAATTATTTTTTTAATAATATTTTTTGAAATAATAATAAAAGTGAGTTAGATTTGAGGTATTATTGTTTTTTATATGGTAAATCTTATCACGAATAATTGTGGGGTGGTCAAAAGTGGCAAAAAATTTCAAAAAAGCTTGTAGAGGCATTCTTTGAATCATGTTGTTGATGGTGGAAATGGATTGAGAACCATAAAAAATTGTAGGACACAAAAATCCTTGCCGGATTTTCTCTAAATATGACTGGAATTTCCAACTTTCTCAGCAACTCCGTCTTGTTAGACTACATTTAACTTAGTTGTCAAAACAACACGAGTGAGAACAAGTAATCTCCTCCACACTAACTCATCACAGCTATTCAAGGAAAACCACATAATAACGTGCTCATGGTTCTTAAGAGGCAATTTTGTGAGATGCCTCTACGTGCTGGGACATTTAGTGTTTGCCTAAGTTCGAGGAAGACTAACTCTTAGCCAAGAAACCTACTAGAAGTCCCTAGAAATTTTAATATATGTTATTTACCTTAAATATAAATAATACTATATATATATATATATATATAATATATATATTGGAAAATTGGGTTTGAATTAAAAAATCAAAACAAATTTTAATTATTTAAACTTAAAAAAATATTTAGGGGAGAAAAAATTTGAAATTAAAATTAATTTAAATTAATAAATTTGAGGAGTATTCTAGTGGAATATGATAATGGATGGTGAGTAATGTCTACCAAGAGGAAAGTAAAAGATTAATGGGAAAGTAAAACCATTAATATAACCATTCTTTCCCTTCTTTTCTATCTTAAAAATAAAAATATTTTATTTTTATGATAGAAAAGAAGGGAGAGAATGGCTAATATGGCGCTATAGTTTTGTTGATTTAAGATGTGAAGATGTTGATTTAAGATGTGAAGAAGGTTGGTAATTTGGCAAATATTTTGAAAATTACAACATATGTGAGTGAGTTTTCCACAATCCCACAATCGGTCGTTAATTCTGTGAGAATTGAATGCTGCTAAAGGCTTTCAAGGATGATAGGCGTCTGTGAAAATAACCCTATTTTCAGTTTTTTTTACGCTGGAATGTCGTTTTACAATGTTGGAAGACACTCAAAATGTCCTCCTCCTCTGCATTGAATTCGATCTTTAACTGTGGCGATAAATTTTAAATGGCAACAAAAATTCATGTGGACTTTGTGTGGCTTGGACCGAAAAAAGCGTCTCTTGTGCGCGGCATTAATGAGTAACCATGGGTGGTGGCGATGGTTTATTTTATCAACGTTTTGATGTTGTAGGGCTGTGGGGCAATAGAAAGTAGGAAAAAATATATTATTTTAATGTCTTAAAAATAATTTTCGAGACAGTTTGCTTTTTTTATCTGGTTGTTGTATTTCTCTATTATTTTATTATTTTTTTAGTGAAGCTTCGCAATAAATGTTTTCAATTTTTTACAAATTTTTTGTTAAATAAATTAGTTGAATAATTAGCTGTAAAAATATCTGCATAATTTTTTCTGTTGTATTCGAATGTCTCACATTCTAAAATGAAATGCTTCTCTATTTCCACTTTTTCTTAAGAACAAAAAATACATACTCTTTTCTCCCACACTTCTTTTGGCATTTTCGAGCCCCTTGTTTCACAAGAGAGTTTATGAGAATTAGTCCTTATCTGAGCAATAATAATTTAGTCTCTCCAGGGAATATTGGTATCTATGTATGTTTTTTGTTGATGATTATGAGTGAGATTAAACACTTCAATATACTACTTTTTCTTTCTCCCTAGCTCCTTGTCCGAGTATGTTTCTAGAACTTATCCATAACAAAATCTTTTACCCCTTTACTATTTATGTGACACATGTTCAAGCAAATACCTCATTTACTAAACCATTTGTTATTTTGTTGCATGTAAGTTTTATTTCTTTTGCACAATGTGTGATTAAAGACAACCTTAGGTCATCTCCCTCTTCCATTTGTTCAATTTTTTAAAATATCTTATGACTTGCACCATAGCAATTGCTTCAATAGGAGCAGTCCTTGTTTCACTTAACAAGATACCATAAGGAATTGCAATTTTAATTTTGAATTTGTTTGTAATCAAACACTTATGAATTCCCTCAATTTGTTTACACTACATGTAGGATATATTATTGGCCCAGAGTTCACAACCATACAGAATCACCCGAATCACTAGAAGCCCAAAAAGAGTTTGAGTGGTTTTCCAACCCCCTAAAGTTTTTTTTTCTTTCTACAACCATCCCAACTTAGATTTTTGTTGAAGTCAATTGTGAGGTATTTGTAATCCGTAGCTTCTTCCATAATGTTTCCTTCAAAGTAGAACTTATGCTCGTTATGTTTTCCTTTTTAGAGAAAACCACTACTTTGGTTTTGCTAATATTGACTTGCATCCTCATTCTTCTACAAAATTGCTCAATGGATAGTAAGTGCTCTTGCATACCAAGAGCAAATTTAACAATCATAATAAGGTCATCTGCATGCAAAAGAAGCCTTATAGAAAACTTGCCCAAATCAATTCCAAATATGCTTAGACAAAATGAAGCCTAAAGACACACATAAAGAGTGGGTGAAGGTGGCTATGCTAGTCATAGGCAAAGAATTTTGTTTATTTTTTTTCTCATTTCATAATATAAGTTGGTGAGTTTTGTATTAACATTTTTTTATATGTACTTATTTATTTTGTAGTGTTATCAATTATATGATAAAAAATATATAGATTTTATTCTTATATATATATATATATATATGTGTGTGTGGGGGTATTGATAAAGTTTCATAATATAACTTAATTTAAGGTTGTGACTTAGGTGTATTATCTCATCATATTTATAATGTAATTGTGTTTTATAGCATAAATTAAGTATAATTAAATAATAATTAATTATTAAATTTCTTAATTATTTGAATTTTGAAAAAATATTTTTAAAATTTTATATCATTATTTTTTTTTTTTAAATTCGTTATTTATTATCATTTATTGCATTAAATAATTATTTTTTCTTTCATAAAAATTTACATGAGTATAAAAAATGCTTCATCTTTATTAATATATTTTATTTTATTTTTTTGTTTGTAACTTTCATATTATAAAATTGCGGAAGGTAAAAGCAATGCTTTTATTTACAAAGTGTTCAATTAAACAATGTTATAAAGTTTATTTATAACACTCTAGTTTAGTTAGAAGTTTATTTATAAAGTTTAGTTGTAAAGTTAGACCACTATCTACTATATTAATCTTATGACTCCCATCAACATCCACATTGACAAAGCTTATTTGGTTCTTAGTTTGGTTATGTTTTGGAATGGAATTTTAGTATAATATTCTTTCAAAATCTACATTACTTTTCATGGTGGATTCTATTCTTGCTCCAGAGTAGCCAATTTCTATTTCAACGAAAAATTATTTTCCATATGATCCTTTGCACATATCCAACATGAAAGAGGAATATTTTATTTCCCTTTACTTCTCTGCTTTGATCCATGTTCTTTTGAATATTTCCCCTTTTGTTTGTCATCCTTCTTCTTACCCTTTTGACCATCATGTTGTCTTCCTTCTATCTTCCCATGATTCCAAAAATCTAAAAGATTATGTGTTGTGTTGATAGTTGCTGCAAGAGATTACACATTTTTTCTCCTCAACTCAACTTGTTCCCATGGCTACAACCCAAACATAAAATCAAAAAACCAATCTTTCTTTGACATATCCTTAATTTGCAAAATGAGCACAAAAATCATTTGACATAGCTTTGAATTCTTGTTGTCTTCTTTATATTGTATAGTCCAAACTGCACATAAAAAGCTTCATTCCTTTTTGCACATGTAGTGATACTATAAGTAATATAACTAGTTTCCAAATCTTCCATCCTCGATTTCCACCACAATTTGGTTGTCCCTGTGAAATATGTAGCAACAATCCCTACTTTCACTTAATCTAAGCACCCACTCATCTAACCCCAAACACTTCTCAATATCCCAATAGAAGTTTCCTAGTACCTTTGCAATGTTTTTACCATCATATGTCTCTAGTTCTTTTTCGTTTACCCTTATTAAGGTGTTGGAATAATTCTATCCAACTTCCTTCCCTAATAATATAATCATTCATTCACCTTCTTTTTAAGTTGATCCATTTTTCCCCACCAATATGGATTTTCTTGGTCAACTTACATATCATATCAATCAAAATTTGTCTACCTGCATCTATACTCTAATCATGTGAACTATCCATCTCCATTTGTTATAGAATACTCAGCCTTTATACTAGAAAAAAATGGTCTTGATAAGAAAGACCAATAAAATGAGAAGCCAACATAATATTTCCCTTATGGAGTTAAGCATAGATATACCCTAATTGTAATATACCTATGTTGCTATAATGTGTTTTCTTTTATTAGAGTGAGTTATGTTAGTAAGAATGACAATAAAGCCATCAAGTACATTGAAATCTTTATGTAAATAAATAAATAATTTTATTAATAAATAAATAAGGGAATTGACGTACTTTGGAATGAACCATTTCAATATGAGATTCTTGTCAAAGAATGAAAAACAAAATTCTCATTGGTAATGAGATTAGGACAGTTCTTTCCTGACAAGGATTCTATATAATATTCTAGATAAGTTTTAATTGATAGGAGATAAAATCCATTAAATCTCTTTTTTGGGGAAAGATGCTAAGATTGGATAAGCATAAAGCGACACATGAGAGAAATGTAGGATTTTATGAAAAGCCTAGGCAAGTGGATAAAAAGGACCACAAAAGCGGGACATCGTTGAAGGAAATTAATCATGAAAGAAATATATTAAATACCTATTGAAGGGATCAATAAAGGTTGTTGATACCCTGGAAAGAACTTTCGAGCTCGTGGGGTGAAATGGAGGGATACAATTCTAGGTTGGGTAGCAAAAGTTGTGAAATTCCCAAGTATATCTACTGGTGAATCTATTTGTATTAACCATTATTTGTTCTTCTTATTAGGAACAATCTTACGTAAATTCTATATTCCCGAGTTATTAGTGGTATAAACTTAGTTCTATGAAATATGATTTATCATAGAGATGCAAGGAATTGGTGATTTGAAGTGTGATTCTGTGTATCAAAATTTGAATCAGATTTGAGATTAAATTTACAGTTGTTCTGAAAATCATGCATCTTACTATATTAAAATTTAGTGTTATGAAATTAAACCCTACTGCTGTAATGTATATAAATATGTT
>APFE031583494.1:12502-69886 GCA_000404065.3 Pinus taeda | reverse complement strand
TATATATTGTGTACATTTTGATTTTATTTCTCTATGATTTCTTCCTAACAATCAAATTCATGAATTCTCTTAATTCCCTTTAGCAATGTTTCATTTATAGCTACCACCTCCATCGTAATTATCACTATTTCCTCGCCTTACACTTATCAACATCCATTGATATCCTTATCTAAATCAAACTTCTATTAATTTCATGTACTTTGTTCATCTCCATCAGCTAATAGTGGTTGCCTAAATAATTACCATATTTTAGGTTTTGGTTTAATATATCTTTTTTCCATTGAGGGTAAGCTTGTGCATGAGGACATGTATCTTGCAAATATCATGCTTGTTAACATATCTTACACCAAAATGTTGTATTCCATTATCCAGTTATTTCAATCATCTAAAGTCTTTCTTTTGAAGTATAACTCACTTTGGCAATCCCTTTTTAATGTAAGAATCCACATATATATTTGGTAATATGTAAAAAGACTATCCTTGCCCTAGTCTATATCAAATTTGAAATATTTTCCCAAGGTATTCCCAACATATTCAAAAATTGATAACTCACAACAATGTATTGGTAGATTCTAAAGGAAACTCTTCCCTAAAGATAAGGTCCCTCCTCAAAAATCTTTTCACGATTAACAAGTTTGTGAAATTGAACCCATAAAAGAATAAAAAATAAAAATTATAAATAAGACATGCCTCATAATATTTTGTCTAATTTGAAAATTTTTTTAGGTAGAAATATGATGTAGGAGGCCAAAAAACTATTAAACCAGCAAATTATCTCCTTGGATTCCTAATAAGAAAGGATGTTGGAAACTATCTCCTCTGAACTTACCTCTAGTACTAGAACCTACTCTATTTTTTCCATGATACACACATTGAGTCAATGTGTTAGCACAATAGAAAGTGTTTGTCTATTGACCAAAATCCTTAAAAGAGTGACCCTTAGATGAGGAAGGTATTTCATTGTCCATCGCCCCTCCACATAGGAAAAAAACTAATAGAGAGTAATATTCAAGCTATTTACATTCAAATAAAAGGTGATGTTGGTCCTTAGGATCCCCTACATGAACTATAGTTTGTACTTTAGGTCTACCACATAATCCAAAAGTTCACATATAAGATTAATGTTTTCCATATGAGAGGCTTGGCCAATATTTTAGAGCTAGCTAACTCATTAGAACCCTCTTGAATGAAGCTTATATAATTTTTGCAAAGTTTTCATGAAACACTTTTGTTGCAAAGATTTCATCAAAAATATTTCTTGCAAACATTTCTTCAAATGCTTGGCATGCATCCTTGTGACAAGAGAGAATGGTACTCGAGAATGCAACAAGTTTTTTTTGTCCTAAGATTTAGTCAATCTCAGAAGCCAATTCACCTTGGTTCTTTTTATTTTTGTGATGAAGATACAAGCAATGGTTGAGCTTCCCTCTTTGTATCATTATATCATTATTTTATGTAATGAATAAAATGGTATGAAGCATTGACTTAGTGTCACCTGGCCACATATGATATGTTATATAATCTATGTGCTGAATGTTTCCTATTGTCTATATTCTTATGTTGTTGCTTATGTGTTAATTAAACTTACTATTGGAAATGTTTTATGCCACAATTGAAAATGTGTGGAGACTGATGAAATATCATACCCATAAATAGAGAAAATGTATTCAATGTTAGAGAGGCTCTCTAGGAATATGAAGGTTGCAGGATATATGTTTGGCACAAGGCTTGTGTTGCATGATGTTGAAGAAGGTAAAAAAAACAACATATCTCTCATCATAGTGAAAAATCTAGCAATTACATTTGGACTAATAAGCACATCACCTGGAAAAACTATTCAAGTTATCATGAAGCTTCGAGTCTATGTTGATGTCCACTTTACCATCAAGCTTATATCCAATATCGTTGCATGAAAAAATGTTTTAACGGATTCTAATCATTGCCATCATTTCAAATATGGAAGATGTGCTTGTGGAGATTATTGGTGATGCTTAGTATACCTAGTGATATGCACAAACTTGAAAATTTGAAACATACATAGTCACCCTTTCCTTGATAACTTACAGATGTATAGTTTGTGGTTATACAACTACAACTATAGTCCAATATTTTAACTTGCATTTGAAGAATTCATGTGTCGTAGTCATGGAGAATAAATAAAAGAAATTTGATGGGTTGAGAAAATGGAAAAGCCCTAACAGTTTGTTGCATTGAAAGCAATAACGTATAAATGCCAAAAAAAATGGTGACCTACTTTTATGATGGTTATCCAAACTTTAGATTTGGATGCTTGATAGGGAATGGAAGCATTGACTATTGTTTGTTTGGGAACCAATTATAGCTTGGATATTTATTTTTTTTGGAATTTCATAGCTAATTCTCCTATATCCTTGCATACATATTGTTTAGTTTTAGGGTGAGGTGTTGCTAATGTGTTCTACCTAAGATAAATTTAATAACCTTGCAAGGGATTAGTTATATGTAGGGAAGATTTGATGGATATTTATTGTTTCCAATTCAAGAATATCCTACTAAAGGATAGATAAATTACATATGTCTTTTCACAATGGACACTAGACCTTATTTGTTGTAAGATGACCTTACTAAGGGCACATGCTGTAAAGAAAAAATCTTTTTTATAAGTTATACTAGTAAGGTGGAGGGATATGGGGTTTCCTTGTATCATCTTAAATTTTTTTATGGAGAGAACATATTGCAAAAACAACAAACCGATAATCTATTTTCTTAAGCATGAGTCTCACCTAGGTAAGTTTAAAACATTGACAATTATAGCAATAATAATAAATAATGAAAAATCAGAGCTTATAGTTTTTCAACATATTGGAAAATGATATTCTTGCTTAGATGTACTTGGATTTAGTGTCACACATGAAGTTTCCACCTAATCTGGGAAAGGATGAGTGGAAAAGAGTGTTAAGAGAATTATTTCTACAGATAATTGCAAATAGAATATAAGATTCTTTACCACTCTCTATGGGATGCTTATGGTGATAATGTAAGACAAGCCCAAAACCCAATTGTACCTTCCTATTGTGTTATATAATTTTACCAAACCTAATTTCTTAAAATAATTTGTTGTTATTGATACTATTGGGAAGAAAAAACTAGTTCTCGGTGGGATATATTCTCGTCAACATGCGTGCAAATTTCACCAATGCAAGGGAGATATTTTATGGCTACATAGGTATTTGGTAAGAACAATAAGGGTATCCTTGGAGCAGAAATATATGCAGTATAAAATTTGAAATGATGGATGAACAAGTAAAGAATTATTATGGATAAACTTGGCAGTTTCTTGTGAATGAAATAACAAAATATCTATTAGAGGAGGAAAGAGTAGCTGGTTTCCAAAGTTGGAATTGGAAAAAAGCACCTAAATGATGAAGTGTGACTAATAAAGCTAATAAAACATAACCCTTTTTTCTTTGGGAAAAAAGAGAAAATGTCATCAAAACTAGCAAAAAAAAAACGCATTTGGCATGTATGCACAACATTTCAATTTTAGAATGGTTTATTTCCTCTTCCAACGAGAGCTAGGAGAAACTACACTCCATGCATTGAGTTTTTATATAGGCAAAGTTGAGGGGGTATATTTGGGAGATGGTAGTCACACTAGTAGAATACATTTATTCCCATGATATGTAGTGGTATTACTATTTGAAAATGAGGACCCCTTTGGGTGAATGAACACTATCCATGGGTTACAAATATGTGGCCTCTTTTGAAATCAGATCGCCGTACCTTTGAACAACAATAGACAGTGGTTATATGTGGGTGAATGGTTCACCAATTCTATATTTGAAGTAGTATTTTTGTTTTCATCCAAAACATGAATATCCATCAACATAAAGGCCATATGTACCATAAATGGGAGATCCATCAAAATGCAAATTATGATCTATGAATTATTTGATCAACCTGTAAATTAATGATTCCAACATCCACAAAAGAAAGAGGGTAAAAACACGCTTCTTTAACCTCAAGGGATATTTCCATGTTATGATCTCAACCTCTAGGAAATAAAAAATTATCATGATAATTGTCTTCCTCTGCAACTAGGCATTAACTGATCTTTTGGGGTAATAAAAATATATCTGCTTTGTTCCACCTACAATAAGTTCTTTAGGTAGGTTGCAAAGTTGATGGAATCTACTCCTTGGTACTAGAAGTAGCTTGATATCTATCATATCCATTCATTATTTCATTATACAAGACAATAGGTCTTATATCCATGAGGACTTTCCAATATGTGTTATTTTCATCATGGCAATCATCTTTACTCAAATTTTCTCTAAGATCTAAAGTACATACCTGGTTTTTGGTAGAAATCAATATTGTTGTAGGGATGAGAGTGCTCATGGGTTTTTGACATGCTACCTTATCTATATCAATGCAAGAATTTGTAATTAATCATTGATCAATCTTTGGATCTTGGGTTTCATAAAGTTTTCATTCTTTCAGGCATTGCAATTTCACCTTTATATTGGTCTCTGTTGGTAATACATGGTTTAAAGAGGTCCCTTGCTTACTTTTAGACATTTGTTGCACCTATTATTAATATGATTAAATGATGATGACCTTAAAGAATCTGTCTTCCGTATTTGGAACTAGTTTCCATATTTATAAAAGGCACATTAGATAATCACTAAAACTACAAATTTTGTTAGTTAATATGGAGGATAGTAAGAAATTGTCTTGAGGATGAAGCAAAGAAGTATTCCAATTTTTGGATTCGTAATTCTTGATCACCATTTTAACATATAATTCAGGTCTCTAGTTGATCATCCTAAACTTTTGGATGCTTATAATGCTCATAAGAAACATGTCGAGAAGGGAATGGTTCAAGGAGAGGGCCTCTTCATTCTTGGATCAATGTAACGCATTCGAATCACACCTTTATGGCTCATATGTTATATTTTTTGCAGCAAGTACAAGAACGAAATCATACAATAATTCGAGGAATATATGACTAGGTGCATTAATTTGACACAAAATTAAATCTAGATTCATCTTGAGGAATTTTCTAAATAAAGCAAGATATTTCTTCCCAACATATAGTTCTCTTTCCAGTAGAACAATCCAAGAAAACAAGTAATATTCTTGTGTTAAAGATTGTCTTGTCTATAATAAAGACATCAAACTCATCAAATTTAAGGGCTATTGTTAATTGAAAATTAGAAGAAACTACTTGCACAAGTGTTTTGTTCATAATTAGCACACGGTTCTAACAAAATGGATGTGTATAGCATATGACTGCACAAATAGGATATTTCTATCACCATGTAGTGATTAGAAATCATGCTTATCCCAAATTCACCTTGGTTGTGAATAATAGAGCTTGCCTTATCTAGCAAAAATAAAAGAGTGAGTATCAATGACAGGTCAATCCTTTAATTCGGGAGAGCATTGTGGACGAGGTACGTAATGATATTAAGGTTATGTAGGGGTCCATTCCAAAGAAATGTTGGAAATAGATATAGTGAAGAATATAGGGAATGATCTACCCATTTATCCTGTATTAAACTTTATAATGTCTGATATTTCGAGTAAGGGAGAGAAAACAACCAAGGTTGCTTTATCATTAAATAATAATGGTATGTGTCTAGTAAAACTAAGAAAGTTCAACTGCCCAACTAAAAAGGAATTTTTGGGAAACTTATATATCAATTTGATTATGTTAAAAATATTATATAGGAACTCGTTGATTGCAGGTACTAATTATTATTATTATTATTTTAATAGTTATGATGACAAACATGATAAATGGATTGTTCTTAAAGGTGAAACACAAAGAAGACTTGTAGGTCCCATTGGTGCACATAATGGATGCGAAATTGAGGTGCTTTAGATAAGAGCCATCAATTTGGTACACATCCAATGACCTTGTTACAACCTTGCAGATGCAAATAGGAGAATGATGATGCAATGAAATAGTAGCACCCATAGTTATTTGAAAATTTTGATTGTACTTGTATCTTGATGGACTTAGGGTAGTGCATAATTAAATGGGAGGGGAACATAATACCACTAAATTGACCCCTAAATTGTCTTGCAAATGTACATATGATATTTAGGTTGGTGAATTGGTATATGTTAATTAAACTGGTGATTTAAGTTCTATCGAGGTCTAAGTGCCTCTATGTGTATTAATATGTTAAGCTAATGGTTCAACATATTAATATGTTTTAAGGCCATGGTACCTCTATGGTTAGGCTAGAGATCACATGTGTTAAAAAGTCAGTGAACCTAGAAGATGTGAGATGTAAATGCACATGTATTAATAAAGAACACCAGGGTTGCAAAGCAAGGGACAAAATGAGTATGGGGGCTAGGAATCCATAAGAGGAGGATGTGAGATGGTGGAACCAAGGCATGGTTCCTAGGCCAAATAGCTTTATGAGATGATATTGAAATATATTTAATATAATAATATTATATAAATTTATAAATAAAAGGTAAGGGGAAGTGAATTAGATATGCTTTCATCTTTCCTTCCCTTAGAGACATCGAGGGGATGATTATGGTCCTAATTTTTTGGAGAACCAGAGGATCCCTTGTTAGAAAATGTAAAGAGTTAGCTATTATATCTTGTTTTATTTATCCTTTATACTTTATTTTGAATATTTAGTTAACTTATTTATGTTGTTTAGTTAGATATTTTCATCAAAAAATATCAAGAAACATCAACAACAAAAGAGGAGACAAATGTAGGCTCTCAGCTAGGTAAAACCGCTCCAAAGGGAAAACCCATAAACTCTTCTCTTCTTAGAATCTGCTTCAAATGAGATAAAATGACCCAATCCATAGATCAAGTCCTTATCCTAGTACTAAGTCATCCCTTCCTCAGATCCTTTCTTGTTTTTATCCCAAACTACTTCTTCCTTGCAACTTCGATCTACTAACTACAACCCTGCTACTTTACCTGCAACTTCAACTTGTCGACTACTGCTACTCGACCTACAAATTTGACCTAGAAACATCATCCTTGTAAATTCTTGGAAACCATAATATAACCATATTTTGAGACCTACTTAGAGCAACACAACTCTCTCAAGTTAAACTAGGTCTAGACAATGGTTTTCCCTCTTCTATCTATAGATTTTGGACTTCGTCCTTCTCCAACTTGAACCTGCAATTTCAGCCTCCTAATGTAACCCATAAACCCTATATTTTCACATGTGTGAGAGAGATAGAGCCCAAAAAAAAATAAAAAAATTGTCCTTATTCCTCTTCCTTGACCTTTTCTCTCCTTCTTGCAACTTCCTAGCTTCATATCAAACTCTTCCCTTGATAGATTGAATGTGTGAATGTATCGAAATGAGGTTGAACTGCTTCCTTTTATATCCTTCTCGAGGGGCCAAATTCCCAGGATCCTTTAGGTTGAGTTGAGGATTCGAGGGATGACTTGTACTCTTGGAGATTCTAGGACTTTCCAGACTCAAAAATAATTCTTTTTACAATTACAACTTGCTTGGAAGGGTCTTATAAACATGATATTGACTCCTTTGGCTCATGCCAATAAATCCTAAGACCTAAAAGACCCTAGAAGCACGAAGAACATGCTTTTACCTAAAAGACCATCAATAATGAGCATGAATCCCATGCTTTAATAATAATAATTTGCTTTTCTTTTTCTTGTTTGTTACATAGGATACATATTGAAATGAGTACAACAATTATGAAGACGGAAACTAGTTACATTTCTCAACACTCCCTCTTAACTAGGGAGGTATTCATAATTGTACAACCATCACAACATCACATCTCAAACTGAAGATTTCTCAAGAAGAGTCAGATTGATAATCCATACTGTACACATCATCATTATTACCAACATTGTCCCTTAGGCCTAACTAGAAAAGCTCTTCTTTATTCAAGAGCATTATGTTGGGAGGTTTTATGCGTGATACCACACTACCTCTCCAAGGCACATACCCCATGTGTATGTCCACAAGGTATACCCTTTTAGGACTATTCTTATCTTGGATATCTATACCCGATTCCTCAAAGAATATCAATCCTCTTTGACCACTCTTCTCTTGGATTCCTATCCTAACCTCAAAGAGTGTCAGTCTGTTTCCTTTCTTGAAAGTTATATCCTCAAGGAAACCATATATTATTATCCAATACTCCATCTCAACCAGAAATTACATCACTATTCTCCTTTAATATTGAGAATATACCCTACTCTTATTTAAGGAGACTCTTTTAGTACCTCTCAAAATCAAAGGGGATTCCATATTTCCTTCCAATAATGGAAGCTAGCACCACAAGCCTCATAACTTGCATCATCAAAGTATCAACTACTTGTTCTTCATAGCTACTTGTCTCCCTCTATCATATGCATCTATTTCTTACACAAGATATCATGGAGCCACCTCTACTTTTCATTCTTGTGACAGGATCTAGGTCATATTTCTTGCATATCACTTTTATCTTCAACATGGAGGCATTGTATCAGACCTTCCCAAACTTTAAGTTGATCATGGCTTCCTCAAGAAAGTGATATTCTTTGACCTTTAGGTTATCTTCTTGCACAACTACCCTTTCAATCTCAAGATGGACTCATCTTGACTTCATAGTTGATAGGCACTAGATATTGAGTTTTCCTCAACATTATTCATCCATACATTTGAACTTTCCTCAACTGCTATCAGGTAGAAAAATAATATGTTAACCAGACAACCAAGCCAAAAATTAAATATACTTACCTTACCATGGTAACCTTCTTATTCCATCACATCCTTATCGACAATGTCCACTTAACTTTTCCTTCTTGCATCATAGTTTCCAAGTATCGAACTTGATTACCAAGTTAGAAGTTTTCTTCCAGAGATTATATTGGATATTAATTATCATTTTACATATTTTGAAGAAAGTCATAATATTTTGTACATTCTTAAGTAAGTCAAGTTCTATTCTGCATCATAAATATTCAAGCATATCTTTATAACTAACTTTATTCCACGAAATTCTCAGATTATAATGATTTATTTAAACAAGATGACAACCTCTAACATAATTCTAGATCATATATGGATGAACTCTATGCAAAATGGTCTAAAATTATATCCTAGGTGATTTTTTTAGAGCAACTTAATCATGTAAATTTCAGACATGCTACTATCATATGTTTCTATCCTATGATGCTCATGCAAAAAGTATCATTTGAAAGAAAATTATCATTCATAAAGAACCTTGAACTTAGTGAACCTTCTTTAGTAGTAAATATCCTTCACTTATTCCTTCTTTACCTTCTTCTCAGGTTCTCCCATTGCTTTGGCTACATGAGCTTCACTTCTAACATTTCTCTTATTGTTCTGGATTTGGATAGTCCCTCTTGTAATATCCAAACTTGTGGCATTTGAAGCATTGAATCTTGGATATATCTTTCTTCTTGGACTTGCCAAACTTTCATTTGATACAATATCAATATCACTCCCATGATGTGATTGTAGGGAAGAAATGTTTTTAAATAAAATCAATGGCATGTTTCTTAATGAAATATGCCTCAATCCACGTTGCATGATTTGCTTTTAGGTTGTTTTAATATTCTCTATATGGCAAGTATAGCATGAATTTTTCCTTGTAATAGTTTTCAAGATGTTTGTGTTGATTATAGCATATGAATTGTATGATATATGCATACCTTTTTCTACTCAAATATTGTTTCCTACTTAAGTGTTTTGAAGCATGTTCTGCTAAGAAAATGTCTTCAAATTTAGGAGGGCGTGCAATGTATTTGTCAATAATTGATGAGCACATGATATAATCAGAGTCATCAGGCTCTTGTTCTAAGAGAAGGGATCTCTTGAGGATACATGTTTACTTTTAAACTAGTGACGTGTTAATAAATATCATTTTTCGAGAACATGAATAAAAAGGTAATGAAAGAATAATATGGATAGCTTGTCTACTTGACATTTTTTGCATATTCAATAATGTGTTGTTGAGTTCTCAAATAGTTTCAAGTTTTCTATTTTCCCTGCAAGAACACTCTTCCCTAATTTTTTTGAACGAAAATGTCATTGTCTAATCCATTTTTTTCATATAGGAACTACAATATGATGTCATAGCATATGTATCTAGAATGAATTTTGCATCTATATTTTCCCGCCACAATGACCATACTTTTTTGCAAAGGCATTTATCCAAAAATTATATGGTTTCCTCTATAGCATAATGAGAGGGCGTAAAACACAAGACAAAAGGAGGGAAATGTATTCAGGTTATGATATTCCAAGGTATATCAAGAAAGCATCAAATGTTATGTTCCTAGCATAGGTTTTGTTAAATTCTAGAATAAAATAATTTTTTTATTTTCTAGTGTTCATTTTGTTACCACTTTGTTCAACTACTTCTAAGATAATTGTTTTATTAATTATAGGAAATGGGAAATTAAACCTACAAGCAAAGTCACAATATTTGTTTGCAACTTGTAGTACGATGATGCGTTTGGATTTTATTCATTTCTTTAGACAACAAATCTAAATCAAAAGACAAATATTAGTCAATAAATGCACTAAGATCATGATCAAAAGATTGTCGAAACACTGGTGAATTTTGTATCCAAAGCAATCAATGGTCATGTTCAGTTCCTCTACTTTGGAATTTCGTAATGAAAAAAAGTCTTCTACTTTTCTAAACAATTCATCATCCTCAAAGATTAAAGTGCATAGTGTTGAGATTATATGCATATAGTACCAATTGTAAATGATCGAATGGTCTTTGACAGATGTGTCAATTGATGTTTGAAGAATAAAATTGTTAGTTGGACACATGTTATTGGACGCATGTTTTTTCAATGCATCTACCAATGGACACCAAAGATGGTTTGCACTTGTGAAAGACACAAAAAAATGTAGGTGGACCAAGTTGACGTATCATTGAGAAAATGTATTTCCTAAGGATTTTAAAATAATCAGGTGATATATGCATTGCTTTTAAATAGATATGTAATTGAAAATTGCAATATATTTCGAAGATTGTGCCTATTCTTCACATCTCTAGCAAGTAGTTTTTGGCCCTTTATTCACCTTTGCAAATAGAAATCCATGTAAAATTTGAATCTTGGTTGATTAACACAGGTATTTCTTTGAAAATTTGTTGGTAATATGTGTTGAGAAGTATTTAGAGCTATGTAAAAGTTCCCATTGTGATATTTTTGATAAGTAAACTACTTGATAATGTCAGTTGGTCGAGCACATCCATAAAACATTGTGCTAAAGTTTAGTTCTTCAGAAAACCTATCCTGTAAAATACCAAGTGGATGAAACCCTTGAGAAAGTGCAATTTGAAATACTTTAGATTAAAGGTCATCAATATAATGTGGTTCTAAATATCCTTGCATAAGAGTCTTAGATATTAGTTTAACATCATTTTCATAAACAATTGATTCAATTGACTATATAATTGTTAGTTGGCTACCACACTCTTGTTCATGTTGGTTGAAACGATTTTCCCATTTTTTATCAGTGATTATTCCTTTTCCTTGGAAAAGTGAAGTATTGCACAAGTCACTTAAAGCAAGCAAGACATGATTTGTTCAAAAGTTACCTGACAAGTAGTCATTCTTACATTTAATTTCCTCTTTAGAGATTCATGATTGAGATAGTTATAGTTTCATTTATATATCTAGGTAATGTTATTTGGATTTTGTCGATGTTATAAGGAACATTTATAATTGTGCCAGTTCAAAAAATTTGTAAAGGTGATGCAAATGTTATTTTTTCATGAGTAATGGCATTGTTACAGGATAGCGAAATTGATCATTGATATTTACTTCCTTTAAGTTTTTGCAAGGTACACAGGATCAAAAAGTGGATAATTTTCTATTGTAAATGGCTCGCATATATTTTTCAAAGTGCAATCTCTCACAAATACAACATGTAAATGTAGGAGTGTCTTGAATTGGTCTGAAACTGAGGAGGGATTATACCTTCAATCAGGCGGATGCTTCGGGAAGAGCCTTCTGTTGTACCTACATAGAGGTAGTATGATCTTGGGTTAGAAAAAGTTCATATTCATGCCTTTACGTGATTGAGGGTGGCTTTTTTATTTACACATGAGGAGCTTTAAGCTTATGGATCCACCAATAGATGCAGATAGGATCGGGAGTTATGAATCTCCAACTAATCACCAACCTTCAACAATTGCAAATATGCTTTAGTTGCTTTGATAGAGTTTACATGTCTTTTTTTTTCTATTGATGCAACAAAGAGCCAATCATGCATATTATTTTTTTTAATTGTTGCAAGTGAATGCAAGATTTGCTACCATTATTGCAAGTAGTTGACATTGGTTTTTCTTGCACTTTGATCGAGGAATAAGTTTTTGCATTTTGATTCAATAGTGTATCTATTTTTTATATTTCAAATAGCGTTTTTTTGTGTCTTTTTATTTCGGATAGTTAGAGACATGGAACAAAGATAAGATGCAACACAATCATGGTCATTGTCAAGTATCCCACAATTGTAACCAACATGATTTTTATTTAATTTTTTTGTGTCTTGTCTACATACAACAATTGTAGGAATAGAATGGAAACATCTATTTTTTTGTCCGTATTGCCAATTTGTGAAAGCAATTGGCAATTCCCATGTGATGAAGATATGGGAAATGCATCATGTACAATACATTTTTTTATAACACTTGATGGATGAAATATTTTATATATGTTCTTTGTTTCAACAGACCAAATGCATATATTGATTTCAAGCATTTCATATAACCATTGGATTGAAAAATATTTTCCCTCTACATGCCCAATTTCATATGACAGTGTAAGCTTTCAAATTGAGAATTCCATTTTATTCTTGAATGAATTCAATACCTAGATAAATTTTCAAGTATCTTATTGCTCTAGTGTCATTAGCAACATAGAAATTGCAAAAAAAAATTATGCTGTTGTCTTTCTCATAGAACATGTAAACCATGTTACAATTTTTCAAACTGATTCCAATAATGAATCATGGTAATCACGGTAATCGTGCCATTGACAAAAAAAACCTTGTTCAATTTTTTTTTTTCAATAGACGACATGTCAAATTCTCTAGACAGACAATTATATGGACATTGGTAGATAACAATTGGCCTAGCAATCATTGGCGCAATCCTTGTTGATTGATACAATAACAATGGTTCAAAGTGAACACATGCAGGATGTTGGTTGTGGAACAAAATATTATATACATAACTAGGCATGTCATCTTTAAAATGAAGGTATTATTTTCCAGCTGTGTATAACCAACCATTCACAAGTATTGAAAAACACTCAGAAAACCATTTTATGCAAAAATAGTCTCCCCATAAGCTGATTGTAGATGAACCTTGTGAAATGGAAGAAGGAGTAGTCAGTCCTTGAAAATATGCTTCAACATTACCAACATTGTGAAGACTTTGCAAATAGATGGGACCTAATTCACTTTGCATTAAATAAGTAGTCGAATCGTCTTTGTAGGGAAATCATTATTAGAAGTGATTGACTAGGCCTTCTTGTATTTCCACTAAGCTATATCAAAAATGTAGAAGAAAAACAATTGAATCAAATAAACAATCTCTTGGATAATAATGGAATTGTTTCAACTGGAATAGATTGAAGCTAGACAACATTAAATCATTTTTTTCATATTTGGCTCACTTATTGTAAATCCATTTTTTGTTTCCATATCCTATATTCTATTACTCTACATTGGTAAGTTGTTTTGTTGCAATTTTTGTCTATTAAAAGAAGGTTTTTAAATATGTTTTTTGAGAAGAAGCAACATAATAGCAACCAATTTTAAATACTAATACAATTGACTATTTGGAATGTGATAATTCTCTCCCCCCTTCCTAACCCAAAAGGAGAAAACTAGTTGCACTTGTGACGAGAGAAAAGCAATAAGATTCCATGAGAAATCTTGCACATGATCAATATTCACACAAAACATAAGACATCAAAACAAAATTAAATGGAAGGAAAAATAAATGACTTAAATTGTAAATGAAGCATTTAAGCCATCTATAAAACTGCAATTGTGCTAAGGGGCTATTTGTTGGAAACAAACAAATTTTTTTCCTTGGTGCATAACCTCGATTGTTTAAGCCAACTACCTAATCAGAATTAATGGAACATTAGAATATAGACAACAACGCCAAACATATGATATCTATTTCACTAAAACCAATTATAAACATGCATTTCTAATACACCAGATGCCTAGCAAAAAAATTCCAGTCATATAAGAATGTTAATAAAATATAGGAAAAGAAACAACAACGATGTCAAAAGATATAATTCTAAATCTATTTTGTAAAAGAGAAAATGTTTCTTATACTTTTTCAAAAACCTTTAGCAACACTATAAAAAACAATTACTTAATTAACAATAGAATTAACTAACAAACAATAACCTATTGAGCATAATGTATTAATTTCGATGCATTAAGCGTAGTCAATCTAATTTAATGATACACTAATTATAATTATAAATATTATTCACAACTTAAAAAAAACCAACATTATATCTAAAATCAATACTTATCCAACTAATTGATGTTATAATAATGTAACAAAAAAAAATTAATTAACTTTATAAGTACAATAAAATTAACTGATTCAATAATAATAATAATAATAATAATAATAAAATAATTAATAATTAATTATATAATCACACATAAACAACCCAAAATTTAAGAAAACATCATCACCATTACTAACAAACTTCTTTTTCTGGGCTTCTATCATACTTTGAATTATTTTACAGGCACAAGTATTGGTTAAAGGTTTTTTTCCATACTCATTTTTTCTTTTTTGACTTTCTTTGTACAGATGTTGGAGAAAAAGGTGTTGCATAGTGATCTAGCTAACACTAAAGGAATAAAATTGGAAGGAAAAATTGGAAGGAAAAATTGCCACTTATGTATGCTTTATTATTCCTATCCTCACATTTCAACATTAAAGATTCTAGTTATTTTAGAAAATAGAACAATAAATGTGTGTCATAGTTCATAATTCTATTTTTTAGTGGAGCCATGCCAACTTTTT
The DNA here is from genome assembly GCA_000404065.3 of Pinus taeda. Lineage (NCBI taxonomy): Eukaryota > Viridiplantae > Streptophyta > Pinopsida > Pinales > Pinaceae > Pinus > Pinus taeda. The sequence continues at coordinate 54,835 of APFE031583494.1, read as the reverse complement.
TTTTTTTTTGTCAAAATAACACATTTTTAAAAACTTACACACAGATCAAAGAGATTTAGAATAGTCGGTGAAGGAGTGTCTTGTTAAGGTGCTCCGTAAGCAAAGGTCACTGGTTCTAGTCTCGCTGATACCAAAAAATCTAGGATGGTTTTTGCTGGTGCGGCTCAGGCCGGGTGCGATCCCCGGGTGACTTTGATGGCTTAGATGCCCCTGAGTCATGGCCTCTTAGATACAGGGTAAGAGTGATTTTCAGGATTCACCCACTTAACCAAAAAAAAAAAAAAAAACTGGTAGATACAAATTTTTAAAAAACGTCCATGGTAGAAGAAAATAATTTTGCAAACCATCTGGTGATAGTATGTACAAATTAACCTATCTTTGAGTAATTAATGAATTAGTTTATTAAGCCAACATAAGGTGTTTTGTGCTCCATAACAAAATTAAAACATAGTGCACCAACTTTTTTACAATTCTGCAATTCTATTAAGAAAAAATATAAAATTATTTTTTCAATGTTTCAAGAATCTGGTATACAAATCTGACATGCTTCCATCATAATATGATTAAAGCTTAAACTTCCCATTCTATGTATCACATTTCATTAATGCAACACACATGGGTTTCTAAGTTACCCATATCTACAAACCTACTTCCTATATATTGACATGATCTAGTATTTTAGAACATTCAACTCTCATGGGTTTGTTATAATCCTTGGTTCTCAGGATTTTACTAGGAACCTTAATGATTAGCTTTGATATCTAAAAATGTTAGATTCTACATAATCTAACTGTTATTTAGGAAACGCTCATGCTCTTCCTCTGGAGATTAGTGTGAACTTATAGTAGTCTTCCCTTCCTACTTGAATTCACTTTACAACTCAGATTTGCTATCAATCCCAAATTCCCTAGATTTTCTAACTGGATGGGTTCATTTAAAATGGGGAAAAAATCATAAGACCAAGCTCTAGCAACACACAAAACTTCAAACATGTGAAATTCAAGCTATCACTCAAATTTGGTGCTCGGTTAATTACATATGTTCTAAATCTAACAAACATTCATTTGGTGTCTATTGTACATATATAAAAAAGAATGCCATAAAGATATTGGCTTCAAACTTGTCAAGTCAAGTCCTTTGCAATTCCCTTAGCTCCATTTGGCTAATTTAATGGCTCAAGATCAAAATCTTCACAAGAAAAAACAAACACAGAGGCAAGTTGCCACTACTTCATCAATACATGCTAGGAACCAGATCAAACCCCGAGGAGAGCTCAACTTGCAAGGTGACAATGATTGCTCTAAAAATAAGCACAAAACAACCACTAGAGAAATGAAATTGTCGGATGCCACACTAACTTTGAACCTTGTGTAAAGGTTTCCAAAATACTGCGTAGAAAATAATATATGTAGATTGTATATGACTGTTACAAAGTTGTAAGTATGTGTTTTATTTATTTATTTATTATTATTATTATTATTATTTAACCAAAAACACCTCATTAACATAAAAATTAAATGAACAAAGCATTGAACCAAGATAGAAATTGGCATACTTTGTTTCAAGTCAATTTTAACAAATAAAAATAACATTTCTTATTGTTGCTGCGCGTCGTTCTGCTACCCTCGGCCTGCATCCGATCCGCAGCCCCCGCTAGGTCAGTGAGCCCGCCCTCTGCTGGCCCATCCTGCGACCCGCTAGTGAGCCTCCTACCTGCTACAGCCTGTTTGCATGGACCGTCCAACAGTTTATCAGTGGTGATCTCAGAACTTATGACCATGGAGGGGATGGGAACCCATGCGCCTCATCCGCCTCCTCCACTGTCCTCTCCTTCTGAGGCTTTTAACAGGCTTCTGGCAGGACTGCCAAAGAAGGAAATCACTGAAGTAGCGAAGTTTGTCAAGAGGTTGGACAATATACCGGTGATCTCCCTCCCTCCAGAAACCTCGATCCAGGTTGCTTTGTCACTGGCTGAAAGGGCTCTCATCGGCCAGTTCACCGGGCTATGGCCGTCTCCAAAAACCATAGAAAGTTGGGTTTACAGAAATTGGGCTCCTATGATCAAAGAAAGCATCGCCTCTTACTTTTTGGGGAGAGGTTATTTCCTCTTCGAGTTCACTTCAAAAGAAGATAAAGACCTGATCTTCCAAAATGGCGCCTACTTCATGGGTCCTCAGGGTCTTTATCTGAACAAATGGACCCTGGACTTCGATCCGTCAGTAGATGTGCCCAAAGCAGTCCCGGTGTGGGTCAGGCTCCCAAATCTCCCAGTGCACTGCTGGAACTGGGATTCGATGAAACACATTGGAAATTCCCTTGGAAAATTCATAGACCGTGCGAATAACAAAGATCAATACGACTGTGCCAGGATATGTGTAGAAGTAGATCTGTTTTTGGGACTACCAGAGGCCATCACAATAAAGGTCGGAAACTCGACGCACATGTAGAAACTGGACTATGAGCAACTTCCCTTCAAATGTCGGAAATGTCATGTTTACAGACACTTCGCTAGAGGATGCCCATCTAATAAAGAGACTGAGCCGGGAAAAGAGGATGGATGGAACCAAGTCAAGCGAAACAAAAATTATCCCAAGAACCAGAAGCAAGGAGGCTCCAATGGCAAAGGAATCCAGCAAACCACTGCTCAATAGATCATCTCCAAACCCATCTCTGAAAACAAGTTTGATCCCCTGAGCACGCAACCAGAGAGCACACAAGAGGGCAAAACCCAAAAGAAGACAGAAGCAACACAGGAGACCGAAGCTCAACCCAGAAGCAAAGGTACTCCCTCAATCTCAATCTCTCTCAAAGGAACAAGTGTTGAAGATCCAAAAGGCATGACTATAGAAGATGAAGAAGAAGAGCAGGAAACGGAAGAATCAGAAGAGGAAGGAGAAATAGGAGAGTCCCACACCCCGGTAAGAAGATCAACAAGAGGCCGGAAAACTGATAGGGAAAAAAGGGAGTAGGAGACTTACAAAGAAAAAGTTCAGGGCAGTCAACCAACCTTGGAGAAAATGCTAGCATCAAAGCCGAAGATATTGAAAAACCCACACCAAGGCTCCAAGGGAGCCCAACAGAAGCATAAATAATGAAGGTCATCTCCTGGAACTGCAGAGGGATGGGAAGAAAAACTAAAGAAGAAGCCATCAGAAGTCTAATCAGGACAGAAACCCCAAATCTACTTCTAGTCCAGGAGACAAAGCTGGAAGACATTGTCTTCCCTCAAAAAAGCAAGAATCTCTGGAGCAAAAGTGAAGCAAGAGCAATCTCCGCTCGGGGTGCCTCAGGAGGGATAGGTACTCTTTGGAATGACAATAAATTTATAGTTTTATTTGAGGCCAGGAACACCCATTGGTTGATGCTGAAAATGCAGAACCTGGATACTAAGGAAAAGTTCTGCCTTTTCAATGTTTACTCTCCAGTCAACATTAGGGAAAAAAAGACTGTTGGGACTCTATAAGACATCAAGCGGATTTGAAAGATTTGGAAAACTTAATAATTGCTGGCTATCTCAACCTTACCCTACATCCATCAGAAAAAAAGGGAGGCAACATAGTTCGAGATCCAGTTAGAGAATGGGTGGAGGACATAGTGCAAGACTGGGATTTGCTAGACATCAAGCCCTCTTCAGGTAAGTACTCTTGGTCTAACAAAAGAGTGGGCCCTGGACACATTGCTGCTAGATTAGATAGATTTATCATTCAAATTTCCTATCTGCTGCTAGGATTAGAGCCCAGAATGCATATTCTTGCCAACAACATCTCTGATCATAAGCCCATAAAGCTAGATCTTTTAGCTCACCATGATCTTGGTCCCATCCCATTTAGATTCAGCCCTCTTTGGGTAAAGGAGCCTGATTTCATGCAAACTGTCAAGGAATGCTGGAACCAACCAGTTAAAGGATCGTCGTTCTATATTTGGGAGGAAAAACTCAGAAGGGTGAAAGGAGCTCTAAAAAGATGGGCCAAAATGTTTTCCAATCCGGCCTCAATAAGGCAAATCACTAAAGCAACTCTTGCTGCCCATCAAAATGATATGGAAAACGCAATGCCCACAAAGGATTCTCTAGAACAAGAAAGTCTGCTACAACAACAATATCACAAAGCCTGCTTAGCTGAAGAAGAGTATTGGAGAATGAAATCTCGAAACCTCTGGCTTAAAGCAGGGGATAGGAACACTGCTTATTTTCATAAACAAGCCCAGGCAAGGAAATGATTCAACACTATCTCAGAGATTAAAGAAGAGGGAGATATCCATAAGGATTTTGATCACATAAAGAGAGCAGCGTTTACACATTTCCAAAAATTATATAGTGAAGACAAGGACCCAAGCCACTACCCGGAGCTGTTAGAAAATATACCCTCTGTAATTTCTCAGCAAAGAAATGAATTTTTGGAGGCCAAAGTCACTAAAGATGAGGTGAAAAAGGCTCTCTTCGATATGGACTTGGATAAGGCCCCTGGACTGGATGGTTCCTCTGCTAGATTCCTCTAAGCTTGCTAGCTGATTATTGACCCAAAATATTTAGAAAATCGGGGGCAGCACTAATTCTGCATTTTTAGCGCTCATACCCAAGGAAAAAGGTGCCAATAACTTCAACAGATTTCGGCCAATATCTCTATGTAATACAAGGTACAAATTGATCACCAAATTAATTGCAAACAGATTAAAGTTTATCCACCCCAAAATAATTCCAGAGAATCAAGGAGGCTTCATTCATGGAAGGCAGATTGTGGACAACTTTCTACTGGTCCAGGAGGCAATACACTCGAGTCTACAGTGAAAAGAGCGAGGTATGGTGATCAAACTTGATTTAGCAAATGCTTTTGATCGAGTCAATCATAGCTCTCTTGTAAATGTTATCTGCAAATTTGGTTTTGGAACAAACTTCATCAATTGGATCCGAGCATGCATCTCAGAGCCATGGATAGCTCCTCTTGTCAATGGAAGAGCCACAGAATTCTTTAAAGCCTCGAGAGGACTCAGGCAGGGGTGCCCTCTATCCCCCCTGCTCTTTGTCATTCAGGCCTCAACCCTCAGCTTCCTGCTAGATAAAAGGTTGCATGAACAAGAAATTAATGGTCTACGCATTGTAAGAGGGACCAAAAATATTAACCATGCTTTGTTTGCGGATGACACACTGTTATTAGGTCCCGCCTCTGTTCCCTCTGCCACAAAGTTCAAAGAAATCCTGAATGAGTTTAGTGAAGCTTCAGGTAGTGTTGTTAACAAGAGAAAATGCCATATTTATAGTTGGAATACTTCGCCTAGGTTGCTATCTGCCATCTCCAGATGTTTGGGCTTTGAAGCTTCCTCCACCTGGTCTTCCTTTAAATACCTGGGCCTCCCATTACTCATAAGAGATCATCTAGCAAAGATTGGCTCCCACAATTAGAAAAGTTCAAGGCAAAGATTCAAGCCTGGGGATACTCCTGGCTAAATGTTGCAGGCAAAACAGTTTTAATAAAATATGTTCTCAACAGCTTGCCTCTATTCCAATTTTCAGGACTCCTCGCTCCGACAATCATCCTAAGTAAAATGGAAGAATACATAAGGAGGTTCTTCTGGAAGGGAGGGAAACAAAATGAAAAAAAGATCCCTCTTCTCAGCTGGGATATCATCTCCAAACCGTTGTGGGAAGGTGGCCTAAATTTCAAGAATCTTCATCAACAGAACGTGGCAATTGCTGCAAAAATCATTTGGAGGATCATCGCCCCCAATCCTGGCTGGGCCCAAAATGCGCTTTGGAAAAAATATTTCATAGGTCCAAGAGCCAGATGCTTAGACAATGTGATACACCGACCAAATTCGACATTCCTCAAAATATATGGTCGGACAGAATAATGAACAAGGAGCCAATTGAAACCAGAGCGTCCATAAATTTGTTGCGTTGTTGGATGGACAATGAAGGCATGCAAACCTTGTGGGATATTTCATGCTGGAATGATGTGAAATGGGTAGGCTGGAAGCATTTACATGTGTCAGACAACCTGATCTTAGAGTGGACCATGCTCCTCGACGCCCTCCATGGTCTGGCACCAACGCATTCACGGAAGAGAGATGAGATGGGTTGGGGGCCAAAAGGCAGCAGATATACAATCGCACAGGGGTATGCTAAACTTATCGAGCGACCTCATGTTCCTACTAATCCAGCTCCTTGGAAAGGCGTCTGGAAACTGCCCTCTTGGCCCAAGGTCGATTTCTTCGCCTGGGTTTACTGCCACAGAAAAATTTTAACTTATGATAACTTGCAGAAGAAAGGCTTCCACGACCCTTCCATCTGTCCTCTGTGCAATGACAATGCTGAGACAACAGTCCATCTAATGCTAGATTGCAGCTTCTCCAGGCAGATTTGGTCCTATTTTACCCACGATCTGGATCCTAATTTCACTGTTCCTCACTCCACATCTGAACTTTTCTCTGAATGGGCAAACAGATTTCCAGGACCTTCTCCTAAAAATCTGATTATCAAAGCATCATGGGCTGTCCTCCCAAAAATTAGTTGTTGGCAGTTATGGATAGAGCGTAATAAAAGAATTTTCAGAAACACAAATCAGAGCCACAAAGTCCTAGAAACCAAAATTAAAAGTCACATAAAGGAGGGCTTGATTGATCTAAAAGATGACTCCAATCTCAGACAGCAGGACATAGCATGGGGATCAACGCTAGAACTTCAATTTCATCTAGCAATCAAAAAAGCCCCCACTATCAAAGAATGGCAAATAAGAAAGCCCGAGAATGACTTCCAAGAGTGGCTTAAATCACAAGCAAGGCACTCACTTTTCTTTGACGGAGCAGCAAAGGTAAATTCGGGCAAAGCTGGTGCAGGAGGTGTTGTTCTAAATCAAACCGGGGAAAAAATTCATTCCTATGCTTGGGGTCTTGGTTACACTACCAGCATCCAAGCTGAGGCCTTAGCACTCTTCCAAGGACTCAAGACCCTTAAAGAACTGGACATTAATGAAGCAACTGTCATAGGCGACTCTCAAGTCATTATAAATGTAATGGTTTCTAGCAATCCAGTATCAGACCTCAATCTAGCAAGGCTGATCACCAGGATCAAAGGCTTGGAAAGCAACTTTCAGGGTTTGAAGTACTACCATGTGTTGAGAATCCACAATAAAAAGGTGGACATCGAAGCTAATAAAGCTGCCCTACTCTCTGCCGGGACTAAGCTGAAAGAGGAAAAAGAATCATGGGAATGCCATGTTCTACTGCCTATTACTAAAACAATTCGTTTGTATTTTCAAGTGGGGGAAAATCTCTGAAAATAACTCAGCAGGGGTCTATCCAAGGAAGAATCTTGTAAGTCTCACCTACATTCTTAGTGAAGAAATGCATCAAGACAAAGAAGCACATAATGTAATCAGATTTTGGCATTATGCACAAGATTAATATAAAGCTCCATAACCGTTCCTGTAAAAAAAAAAAACATAAAAATTAAATGAATTAATTAGCTACATCATCGTAGTAATGTCTTGGATCTAGATTGCATCATTTTGAACCATCCTAACATACACTTGTAAAGATCCATGGCTATTGATCTAAATTGAATGCACTCGATACTTACATAGTTGTAATTATGCCATGCAAGTTGTGTCATTCCCAATGCCATGGCATATACCTACAAATATTTGCATAGGTTTTATTGGAGGGTTATTGTGCAAAGATTAATAATAATAAAAGTGTAGCCTAACTTATAGACGAAATGACCTTTTTCACGATATTACTTCTAGTTGATTTTAATCAACATTCAACAAATATTTTTAAAAACTTGAGTTTAAGTTGTTTTCTCTATATAATTTGAGTGCCTCGGGTGGTATTTAAGGGTGATGAATCCATGTATGCATTGAAAAATGCATTTTAAACAACAAAAAACCACATTCTTTCTTGAAATTATTTTTCCGGATTCTAGTGAAAAACTTTATTTCATCTATAAGTTAGACTATTCTTAATGATGATGATAATAATAATAATAAATATTCATCACCCTAATTATATTGTGAATCTAATAGAAAACAGAGATATGAGTATTCACTTTATTGGGTGTCCTTGTAAAGATCTATTTTCAATGCCATTGACAACTCTGGACAACATACCCATGTCACCTTGCCGCCCCAACCTGAGCACATAATTCCAACCTCGCGCTAGCACTCAGACATCTAATATAGGTCTCTTTGTCTATTGTTGAATTCATGCTCCATCAACTCCACATCGGACCCTTTTTAAATCATCTTTTAGTCCTCAAGCGACAATGGAAAAGGACTATGTGACTACCAGCGTGACCACAAGTCATGATCTTGGACCCCAACAACTTTGAACCGAAGCCTTCCACGCCTCCATTTTAGATTTCAAGGAGACAAACCCTATAACCGCCCCTTCCACATTTACCCACTTTTACAATCTTGCTAGGGTAAACATGAGATGAATGTCACTATGATATGACCCGACCTCCAAGTTCCAGCTATGGGAGTAGGGCCTATAATCCAATAATAAAGTGACATCCCTCATAGACTACAGACCACTCAGGAGCCTACGAAACCACCCCAGGTGATCAATCTCTGAGCTATAAAATTTTTCACTAACATAACTCCATAACCACACCCTTGACAATGCATCCATGTGGTTGGAAGGCTATAAGTGCACTCACAGGCTTGTCTCCATGTGGTTATGACCCAAAAAATCTGGTTTGGTGCCAGCGGTTCCAAGATTTGAGCCAATTTTAAGGCTAGCCTCTAGACGACTGCCCAGAACTGCTTTTAACTTTCCAAAAACATAAACAAGATGATGATAAATCCAACCAATCAAAACTCAAGAAAGAACTTGACCTAGACATTCTGAATCTGTGACATACATTTCGTCAAACATAGGATAAACATATGCGCTACAGGTCGTGAATGCATATTTGATCATAAACTTCTGAATTACATCTAAGAGTCACCAAGAAGGCTCTCTGCCCTCTCTAGCTCACTGCAATAACATTTATTAGCACATGCATTCATCAACCATTCCATAACTTATCAAATCATGAATAAGAGACATAGGGAGAACACGTCATATAACTAATATATAATCCAACATATAACCATAATATAAACCATGATAAATTGACCATAATATCAACATAACAACTAGTAGATGTGTTCATCAATTACACTAGGAAAATAACTCATTTTAACATATGAAAAATGCCAACCAAGTCAGGGACTTCCATGTACCACCTGATCATAGGTTGGGCTGAACTAAATATCTATTTTAGCCAATCACCCCTGCACTATATTCCAAGCATGAATGTGGGATCATGACGATTAAACTAAAACAAAAACCATCCAGGGATTCTAAAGGCCAAACCACTTCAACCCTCAACCATAATGATTTCACAACAACCAGATCGTTCCCTACCCAAGTTGTCCATGGCTCCAGAAACTAGTAACTCAACCCACAGTCTCCAGGGAACATCCCAAGTTGTTTCAAGGCTCCAGATTTTTTTTCCCAACTCTTGGGCTCTAAGGACTAGTAACTCAACCCATAGACTCTAGGTAACCCAAACTATTTCAGGGCTCTAGAGTGTTTTTTCCAACCAACAGCCACAGGAAAACTAAGAACCAACCAAAAAATCCAAATGGGGAACCCACTATACCATGGATATCCAAGAAATGGAAAGGCAAGGATGAAATCACTGCCAATCCAAGAAAATATCCATGTCAATGACAACACATAACTAGGGAATCACATGCATGCATCCTGCATCCAACAAACCTAACGAGGAGATCAGACATACAACCTATTACCTTCAAAGCAATCCAGTTGTAGCTATTGATCCACTATTTCCATGTGCTTCCTTACTTTACTTTACTTGCCATTTTCTCCCTTACTTGTTATCTTTTGAATCCAAGAGAATGCTACAGCGCTCCAAGAATTTTCTTCGTGTGCAAGAGTGTATGAGAGAAGGAGAGGTGAGAGCCAAAACTGAAATGACAAAAATTGTGAACTATTTCTTTGATCCTTTTTTATCATTAATATCTCTGTTTTATTCATTTTCCTTCATTTTCCCTCTAATTTCCCTTGCATACACATTTGTGTCTCTTCATCTTTCTTTTCTCCTATTTTCGTAATTTGATGCCAAGTATTGCCTCTTTTCCTTTGCCAAATTCCATAGGCATAAATAAATCACAATTTATGCCCACTATAGTGTTTTTCCCACCATTTAGCTTGGAATATGTATCTCATGACCTTGATTTTTATTTTATTTATGTGAAGAGTCAACCAGGGGTTGTTACAAACCCTAAGACAGGAAAATCTCCATCTCTTGCTACCTCATAAAGTCTGTCAGAATCATTAAAGTTTTGTCTTAGCTCTTTGGCCTTCTCCCTTCTTTGATCTCCAAGACAAATATTTCCTTAACTCTTAACAATCTTTGTTTATGTCATTTGTTGATTGCAACATGTATAAGATTACATACACATGTTGCATGCATTTACAAAAATATTCTTGTTATTGCTACACAAACTAATAGTAACACACATGCTGAGGTGCGATCCCTCTCCGTCAACTCCACTTCAGATCCTTTTTAACTCAGCTTTTATCCTTCAAGGAACAATGAAAAGGACTATGTGACCACTAGTACAACCATAAGTCTTAATCTCAAATCCCCACAACTTTGAACCCAAGCCTTCTGCACCTCCTTCTTAAACATCTGAGGAGACAAACTCTGAGATGAAAATTTTCTTGTCTCTTGTTGCCTCGTAAAGCCTGTCTTGGTATTTAAAATCATGTCTTGGCTCTTTGACCTTCTCCCTTCTTTGACCTCCAAGACAGGGATTTCTTCAACTCTTAACGATCTTTGTTTCTGTCATTTTCACATTACAATGTGTATAGGATTGCACACACATGTTGCATGCATTAAAAAAAATATTCCTGCTATTGCAGCACAAACCGATAGTAGCACACAATCCCAAGTGTGATCTACACATCAATTGTAAGAATGACTAATCTCCAACCATGACAACAAAATCCCTCACTCCAATGCTCAAACATCAAACATAGGTCCCTCTGTTTGTTGTCAAACTTGCTCTCCGTCAACCCCACGTCAGACCCTTTTCAACTTAGCTTTTAGCCCTCAAGAAAAAATGACAAAGGACTATGTGACCATCAACATGACTAGAAATCTTGATGGACCGGAAGCTGGCTCTAATGACAATCTTCCTAGTTTGATTGCAATGTCTTCTATGTCTCCAGTTTCTTCTCTTGTCGATTCCCTGAGGTCATCAGTCATTAATTCTCCACCTTATCCAATTTTCGGAATGCTTGTAATTGCTGTCAAAAACAACTAATATTTCCCCTTGCTGCAATTGCTTTATCTACTCACTGTTTTCATGGATGAAACAAGTTATATATATGGAATTGGCGCACAAATTCTTCTACTGCACAAACATACGAATGTGATAACAATACCCCATGCAAGTGATGGCACACAGCGTTGTCAATGCTTTTGTAACTCATACAACCCCGCACAGCCTTCTCATAAGCAACGCAATTCACACTAATTGCGTACCGAGCACTGTATTTAAATAAACCACACCCATGCTATGTTTATTACCAATAAACACTATTCGGATTATGGAAACCATGTAAATTTAACAAATCAATACAATATTAAGTTATAAAGACAACGTAATTCAAATTGTCGTTTGACAGCACCGTATGCGGTTGTTTTAACAGCCAAGGTATATATAAACTAACACAGCCTCCCAATGGAACCACCACAGCGTTCCAATTCAGCTCTACAGGCAGACATACATAGAATCGACTGTATACGCACCACGGGATTTGTAAGACATCTTCAAATCATTTTTATTCCATCACCAAATTATGAACAACGCGGAAAATCTTTTATTACACAGTTAAATAACATATGTTTTTCACACAGGTCCGCACTCTCCTTCTTGGACAAGACACTCTCTTTTTTCTCTCTTTAAGAGCTGCGGATACATTCATTTTTTCTCATTGTTCATGCATAAAATTTCTAATTCTAGACTTTTACTACAAAGGAAATCTTTCCTACTTGGCGGCTAAGTTTTTACATCTTTTTCTTTTTTTCAATCATAATGTAAATCTTTATTTAGTACAAAAGAGGCTTTTACCTAATAATTTAAGCTTTTTACCATTTAGTAAGTTTTATTCTCCATGCTAATCCTACTTTTGGAGAAAAGATAGCATGTCTTATTTTTTTTCCTATTTTTAACTGAGGAAAAACATAGGAACAGCAAGCTTTTCCCATCTGAGTGCATGCACCTGCATCAGACTCCCAAGGTTGAAAATGATCATGATCTCCTGATCATGCTTTTTTTTTTTTCTTGTCCACCTGAATCCCATACTTTGTTATGCAACTGTCCAAATGCTTTATTCCTTTGCTGCCGCTGTATTTCTGTTGTCCTTTCCTCCATCTTCTTCTTCCTGTCAATCAGGTTCAAGTTCTCATCGATCTTGCTTGTTGCTATTTCTCTTTTCCTCCATTTGGATTTTTGCATCATCAGCTGCCATATTTCTTCAATTTCTATGTCCATCTTTCTACTGCTGTTCCCAATTTCGGTTAATTCAGCTGCTACCATAGAAGCTGCTTCCGCTACCGCCATAGATGTTGCTACCTCCCAAGCTTCCTGTCCCTCTGCAACATACTTTGGCTCATCACCTGTAAGCACAAACAAATTTTTAGCATTAAAATCATAAGACCCACTGGTCTTATTTGTCGGTTCAGTCACCAAATTCTTTTTCTGCAGCTCCAAGTCTTTTTCAAGACTCAAAAAATTTTCACTGGCTTTCTCCTCAGTTTCCTCTGGCAATATTTCAACATGCTGATTTGTATTCACCATGAGACTGTCAGCTAGTCTCGCCTTCTTACCATCTTCTGCTTCATTACTGTCCTTCATGAAAACTTCCCTGCCTTATTTCCTCAGCAAATTTACCTGTGCATGAGTTCTCTGTCTCTCCAGTTCTCTTCTCTGAAGATCGAGTTCCCTGTACAATTCAATAACTTCATTAGGCGTAGATCTTGGAAACTTCACACAACTTTCTATTCCTTCAACAACTCTTGACCAATCCTCAGCTGGTCCTTCTTTCTCTGCATCAACATTCTAATTAGGTTCCTTCTTTATGACAATATCACCAAATTGTCTTTCACCTGCAAACATACACAAATTGTTAGATTTAAAACCATGTAACTCCTTGTCCTTACTTGAAGTTTCAGTCTTCAAGTCTTCATCTTCACTATCTCCCAGAAATTCTCCTTGTTCCATTTCAACTTCCTCTTGACTCATCTTCTTGCCATTACCTTGGCATCCTCTTTCTTATGTCCTCTACTGTGGCTTTTTCCTGAACCTCTGCTATGACTATTAGTAGTCATCTTCTTCTCGTCTTTCTTCATGAGCTCCTTTGCAACAAGCCTCTGCAACAGCTAGTCCTCCTGGCTGCAATCTTACCTCACTAAGCTCTCCTCACTTAGTCTTTTGGTAAGCACGGGTCCTCCGTGTGGAACCTCTTCCTGAGCAACACCTTTGCTCCTTCTAGGCTTCTGCAATATCCCACTCTCTCCTGAGAACACTTGAGTTGTCCTCTCTATCCAATTCCTTATTGGATTCTTCAAGTTCACTGCCACTCCTCTCCAACCATAAACTTCAATTAATAAATTTCAAATCAAAAAATCATCTCACCTTTATGATCTTGCACGATCTTGTATGCCATCTTGTTCACTTGCAATTGTGTATGCTGCATATCAGATTTAAAATCTGATCTTCATCATTCATCCCACATTCAAAAATACATTTTAGTTCAACAAACCTTCTTGCATTCATTCATCCACTGCATGCAATTAATTTAACTTTAAAAAAAAAAACTTAATCATCAAACAGAGTTATTCCAGCTCTAATACCAACTTCCGCTGCTCCGGAATCCTTCTCTCAGTAAGGAAACTTTCCCTGCTCTGATACCACTAATGATGGACCGGAAGCTGGCTCTAATGACAATCTTCCTAGTTTGATTGCAATGTCTTCTATGTCTCCAGTTTCTTCTCTTGTTGATTCCCTGAGGTCATCAGTCATTAATTCTCCACCTTATCCAATTTTCGGAATGCTTGTAATTGCTGTCAAAAACAACTAATATTTCCCCTTGCTGCAATTGCTTTATCTACTCACTGTTTTCATGGATGAAACAAGTTATATATATGGAATTGGCACACAAATTCTTCTACTGCACAAACATGCGAATGTGATAACAATACCCATGCAAGTGATGGCACACAGCGTTGTCAATGCTTTTGTAACTCACACAACCCCGCACAGCCTTCTCATAAGCAACACAATTCACACTAATTGCGTACTGAGCACTGTATTTAAATAAACCACACTCACGCTATGTTTATTACCAATAAACACTATTCGGATTATGGAAACCATGTAAATTTAACAAATCAATACAATATTAAGTTATAAAGACAGCGTAATTCAAATTGTTGTTTGACAGCACCGTATGCGGTTGTTTTAACAGCCAAGGTATATATAAACTAACACAGCCTCCCAATGGAACCGCCACAGCGTTCCAATTCAGCCCTATAGGTAGACATACATAGAATCGACTGTATACGCACCACGGGATTTGTAAGACATCTTCAAATCATTTTTATTCCATCACCAAATTATGAACAACGCGGAAAATCTTTTATTACACAGTTAAATAACATATGTTTTTCACACAGGTCCGCGCTCTCCTTCCTGGACAAGACACTCTCTTTTTTCTCTCTTTAAGAGCTGCGGATACATTCATTTTTTCTCATTGTTCATGCATAAAATTTCTAATTCTAGACTTTTACTACAAAGGAAATCTTTCCTACTTGGCGGCTAAGTTTTTACATCTTTTTCTTTTTTTTACCCATAATGTAAATCTTTATTTAGTACAAAAGCGGCTTTTACCTAATAATTTAAGCTTTTTACCATTTAGTAAGTTTTATTCTCCATGCTAATCCTACTTTTGGAGAAAAGATAGCATGTCTTATTTTTTTTCCTATTTTTAACCGAGGAAAAACATAGGAACAACAAGCTTTTCCCATCTGAGTGCATGCACCTGCATCAAATCTTAATCTTAGGTCTTGACAACTTTGAACCCAAGCCTTTTGTGCCTCCATTTTAAACTTCCGAGGAGACAAACTCTTGGACTGGAATATTTTTGTCTCTTGTTGCCTCATAAAGCCTATCACGGTCTTTAAAATTTCATCTCGACTCTTTCACCTTCTCCCTTCTTTTACCTTCAAGGCGGGGATTTCTTCGACACTTAAAGATCTTTCTTTTTGTCACTTTCCCATCGCAATGTGTACAGGAAAAATAGAACTACACGACAAAAGTAAGCAGGGACTTACCCCCTTTTCAACTTCATTCATCGGGAAAACTGGTCATATGGCGCTTGTGACCAACCATCAAACCACCATGGCACTATCCCTTCAATGGTCGAGATCCATTTCTAATGGATGACAATGATGCACAAGAGGAGCCCCCTCCTTCTCTGTACCAAATTGACGTTGAGTCTCTGAATTCTATCTATCTAGAATGCATGAGCTCTAACGATCAAATCGATTTGATGGAACCCGCATTAGAACTATGAATGTGCACCCTCCCAAGGTTGGAATTTAGATTTCTCTTTACCCATCTTACAATTTTCTTTTGACATTTTGGGTCTTTGTGCCTCCCGTCAAGAAAGGTTATGTTTAAAAAATTTCCCTTCAAAAATGATGTTCTTATAATAAATTAACCCTTCGCCAATAAACATTTGATTGAAAAATTACCTTTCAATAACATAATTATGTTAAAAATTGTCATGTGTTTATCATAAAAATTGCCATATGTTAAAATTTAATAAACATGGTCTATGTTATGGCATTTTCTAGATATATTTTCTAATTATTTTTTTTCCACACATATATATATATATATAATTTATTACAATTCTAAAAAAAATGATAAATTTATAAAATCAAAATACTCCAAAAAATATTATAACATTAAATATTAATTCAATAATTAAAAACTCAAAAGAAATATATATAATAAATTCAATAAAAACAAAAACCAAACAAAACAAAAAGCACTATAAAACATTTAAAATATACAAATTTAAATTTAAATTTAATATATTATATCAAATTTTCATAGCTATACTATTAATTATATCCCCTCACTCCAATAAGTAACTTCTTAAAATAAATTAAGTCTATGCATTAAATCATCATAAATTAAATTAAATACATTTTTCCTATCCAATAAATCACTCAGCACTTCTAATCACTACTAGTCAATAACTGAGCATATTAATGTTACATACACTCATTCTCAATGAAACTGCGAACTCTAAATACTGAGGAATTTAAACTTTTCTTTTTCCCAATCTTCTCAAGGACGGAGTTATACTCGTTTCCTTTCACTATTTGAAATTTATGGCTAACCTAAATATCTCTTAAGCTTCGTTTTTACTAGCTATTAAGCTAATAAGCTACTTTGTGATAAACCGGCGAAGCACCAACCATCTCGGCGGGCCGCGGGCGGAATTGCTTTTCTATTCTTTATATAACACATTAGCGTAGTTGGAATGGTTTTTTTAATTAACAAGCCTAAGCTTAGTGGGTCAAACCAAATCTTGAATGAAAAAATATACACCATCTTAACTCTTAAACAAAGATTTGGCTTGATTTGAAAAATTATTAATAATTAACTGCGGGCTTATTTCATTTAGTTTGGAAATTGGTAGAGCACTAACATTGTTACTTCAAAAAAATGATAGGATAATACCATTGGAGAGGTATATAGGATAATACCATTGGAGAGGTATATATATGAATCCCCACTTATCCCTCTTATATGAATCCCCACTTATCCTATATTTTAACTATATATGTGAGTTGGAGAGGTATATATATAATATTTTTTCTCCTCCGGAGAAAAGGTGTTATTGACTTAAACAAAATTCATTTATATATTTCAAAAATGTGTTTTAAACACTTTAAAAATTTATCAAAGTTAAACAAGATGTTTGTGAGCCATGAAACACTTCATTGGTATGCACTTATTGAATGGACCCCTTTATATCATTGAATGCATGTCTTTGATGTTTCAGTGATTTCCAGTAAAGTCTATTGAAATGGATACATGCATATTAATAATGGTTGATCTATGATTTAAGGTAGGGGATCCTTAATATATGGACACTACACAAGAACAACATTGTTGACTTGACTCACTCCGAACTCGACCCATACACGTTAGGAGAAATCTAGGCCATGTAGTGCAATTGTAGGAAATTATTGTGAAGTGTGGATTGCTTTACTGGTCTACACCAAACGAGAAATAATACATTGTCGAAAGTCCTGAGCCGCCCGAAACCTATCATGTATAGTTATAGTTGTCAAAATCTCGATTGTCCTTGCAGTTGTAACTTGTGCCACTCGCTAATGATTTAGGGACTTGAGGATTTATGGTAGCTCCAACTTCCAAGTAGATGTCAACTTGCTAACAACACCCAGGCCTTGGAGCATATGGTATTGCTAGCTAGAAAATAAAGCGAAAATAAATGGGCGTAATGGCGTTTTCAGAAATTTATTGACTATTAAAATACGTTTTCTAGCATTCCAAGCACATCGGGAAAAACAAGTATCAGAAAACTCTAAACTTCAAATACAAGAAAAATGGCCTATGACGAGCATTTTGCCTATCAAATTCCATCCTTGCCCCCCACTTCTCCATATGAGAACAAACTCGAGTGCCCACATTCTATTGATTTAGCAAACATGAGCTTTGATTGTCATATCGATTTCACAAAACCTACATCTGAACTATGAAAGCGACCCACAAACATGAAATGTTATGCTTGAATTAATACGTCATTGCGCATACAACATTTGAATAATTGTAGGGTTGACAATGTTACACATAGGACAATGAACTAATTACTTAAATATAACTACAGACACCATACTCACGTCACCCCGTTGCCCCATCCTAGGTAAACTCATGGCAATACTCAAACACCCAATAGAAATTTAGAAAATATTTAAAATAAATATATAAAAATAAACTCGCAATTGCACCGAGATGTAGAAAGGAACGTTGATAGGAGAAGTGGGGGGAATATGGAAGGAAATAATCAAGGGAAATATATGGAAAAAGGTTAAGAGGATATTGCATGGGATTTGGAATTGATAAGCCACATGTTAGGGTTCAATCATTCCATGTTTCATATTCAAATTTGAGGGAGACATACAAAAATGAGGCTTTGTGATTGGGTGGGGTGAACGATATCTTCCCACGCCAACCTCGAAGAGGAGCACCTATCAACATAATTACAAAATTAATATAGTATGATATTGCAAGCAACCACAAAAGATAATATTAACTGTTGTCAAATGCATAAGGGAAATGTGTTTATGAAGAAAGATGCATGACGCATCATCCGATGAGCTATTGCTTCAAAAAATGTTTTAGACGAATATTTTCCTTCAGGGAGACTGGAAATCAGATTGGGGTAATGAAATTGACTTGTTTCTTAAGAAAACATCACGAGCATGTATTTTATTTGGTTGAGATGGGTAAAAGTAGAATTTCCAACATTTGAAGCTAACATAATAAGTTCACTTATAACAACAATAAGATAATATGAATAAATGTGAGTTTACAAGAGAGTCCCTCTAATATTTGGGATTTTTGGCTTGCAAAAGATCTTGTATTCATCAAGAACATCATCATGAATTGTTTAAGCATATAGAATTTTCCTAAATTAAGAAGATTTATGGATTAGTTTTTGTCGCTTACATAGCGTTGTGCTTGACATAGAGACACTTGGTTTGAGGAGCACTCATATAAGTGTGATATTTCTCATAGAGAGACTCCCATTTTTAGAAGAACCTAGGTTATGTGGAAAAGAAACCTTAAAATGATACTTGGGGCTCTTTGCTTGAAGAACTCATGTGAGACAAGCTCACTAAAAAATCAAGGGTAGACTTGGTGGTGTTGATGGTACCTTCTTATGGAGTCTTTGGTGTCACTTAATAGCTTGGTGGAAAGCCATGCTATGCCTTTGTATTGTTGGATAGGGCTTGATAATTTCATAATTGATACCCTAATTGGGGCTTGGAGAGCACTGGATAGTCATAGCTTGTGATGTGAATGAAGGACTATATTGCACAAAATCGTGATAAATTGTCAGTACATTCTTGTAGCTTTGTTCTTATGTATATATGAAGTATGATTTGATGTTAAAACTTTGTGTACTTGGAAATCTAATGTTAAGTGTAAATTCCCATGGTGAATGAATAACTTCTAGCACTATTTGTTAGATTGATTTATCATGGACAACTAACTGATTGTGTTGAATGATTTGATAAAGATATAGCTGTAATAAATAATTTGTAATTAAGTAATTTTCATATCTATTACATGTTGAGATTTGCACCCTCTAGTTTGGAAACATAATTCCTTACAATGCAATTGTTCAATGTTTATTTCTTGATGCACATTGGAATAAATATTGTTGCAATTTATACCTCTTCATGGAAAATAGATCTGAAAACCTCAACGTTGAACATATATTTGAAGACTCCAAAGTCATTACTGAGCATGTCACTAAAAAGCACCACATTAAAAATCAATATCTTGACAGTTGGATGAATAGAATCATGATTTTGTGGAAGGGTATGGAGGGCTACTCTATCCGTCATATCTATAGATCACAGAATGTCCAGGCAGATATATTGTCCAAGAAGGGTCTACTTTCTCATCCGGGCATCTAGAATATGGAGGTAATTTTTGATGCAGAAAGTTTTCACATTCAAGAATTCTCTCTCCCTAGTTCTTAGCTTATTTTCAGAAAGGACCCAGGTACATTTTTCCTATTTCTAAATTCTATTTATCTAAATATTTTTACCTCATGAAGTTTTGCAGATGGATAATCGATCTTATGATTATCTGCAATTTTGATGACGTGGTACTATCTAATCTATCATCCTTATGTTGTAGATGTGTTTTCATGCTATGTACAATTTTGTTGTTATTACTTGTCTATTTTGACACATTGGGATCTTTTGGATCTGATCTTTCTGATGTCTATTCTCAGAATGATCGAGACAATTTCTTAGATATGATGTAATATTGGCAGTTATATATCTTATATAATACTATTATGCTTTTTCTCCCTGAAAAAACCTCAAGGTTGAAGCAAAATTTTTGAGTTTATGTTAAGAAACAATTTTGCATCATTCATGTAACTATAAATAATTTTAAGATTTCTAAGCATGTTGAATTGAACTTGAACATGATTTTAAAAGAAGCTAAAGAAGACGGAAGTGCGCTCATCAAACAAAACAAGGCAATAACATCATTTCCTAGAATCCAACATAAACAATTAAAAAATGCAAACCTAAACTAAAAACACCATTATCCAAATTCACTAGAATAAAAGAAATGGTGGGTAGATCATTGAGGATTCTTAAAGGTAATGAAAGTAATTTGAAAATGCTCAACATTATTTCCATAAAATAAAATTGGTTCCCAATCTCAATAAATCATCAATAATGGGCAGACTCCATTTAGAACTCTAATTATCCCACAACTTGTTTGACAATTATTTACAACATAGTAACAAGATTATACAATAAAGACATTATTGTAAAAATTCAATGGAAGTACAACTCAGTGAATTTTGTGTACAATATGGATACAGAATACTCAACTTACTCTGATTCTCTATGATAATAGACCACTTGTAAGTAATATCATGGACTCGTAAACCCAGATAACAAACAACCAAAAATCCTCAAAACTCTTGAATACATCTATAAATATACCAACGACAATTTCACAAAGTGAACTATTTTTCTGATTTACAAAGCATTATTAAAGCTAAAATATTGTTAAAATTTGAGCACAGAATGTAAAACATCTTATTTATGAGATGTATATTTCAGTATTAGCACAATATGGGATTACTTTTTTATGCAATTTTTACATGTCAAATCACATTCAAATTAAAATTTATATAGAAACGTTGCTACTATGATTTTAAGTATCTATGAAGGCATTTTAAATTTCCTATGCATCCTATATTATAACTGCACATAAAATTTTAGAATGCAGTCAAAGATTACCAAGTGTGATTATCAAACATCATAATGGAATCTGAATCATTTGTTATAGTTCAAGGCACACAACTACAAAAATGCAAACCAACTAAAAACCACTGGGTATCCAAATTCATAAGAATAAAATGGTGGTAAGAAAATATAGGAATGATGCCGTAGGATCTAGGATCCTTGGCAAATGAATAACACTAAAAAATGCTTAGTCTCGTAACTAGAAGACAAAAGAACACAAAAACAAAAGAACAAAGAAAATTCTAGGACTAACTATAACTAAGTTTTGCATAAATACAAAAATACCATATCCAAACATAACCAAGTATGTTATATGATATTTGATATGATGATTATCACCTTCATCATATCATCATCTATTCATTAATATTCAAAATTGCCACGGACCATGGCAATTTTATGATTCAAGAACCAAATGATCAAAGGTTTTCAAACGAACAATTTTGAAATCTTAGCCGGGGAGGAACGATGGGAGAACAATGAGGGTTTTAGAAAGCTTTAGAGGTTGATCCACATGGAGGGTCATAGAGGAGGGAGCTCCACTCCCTCCTACAAGGAGGCCATTGCTAGTAGGGGCAAGAAACCTCTAGAAAATGTTAGAGGTACTATTGAGGAAGGGAAAAGGAACACGGAAGAGAAGACAAAAGGAACCAAAAGGAAGGAAAATAACAACGCAAAAGACAAGGAGGAAGAAGAGAGAAATCAGGGAAATAAAGACAAAAAACAAAAGGGACCTTGTAAACCCAAAGTTGAGATCACACCTAGAGTAGAATTAAATGACCGTGCTCTGCAGGCGCACAGGGATCACATGCGAACCTATGCTATCATTTGTAAATTCATGGGATTATGGCCCACTGAAAAAGCTTTACAGATGTGGATCAAATACCACTGGAAACCTAAAGGAAGCATAGACCTACATCTTGGATCAAAGGGATTCTTCACTGTAGTGTTCACTAACATTGAAGACAAAGAGAGAGTGTTTGAAGGAGGGCCCTACTTCTACACAGTAGATGGCCTCTATATGAGACCTTGGATGATGAACTTTGTACCAGAGTGGGAGACTTTTACTTCGTTACGGGTCTAGGTAAGGCTCTATTCTCTACCTCTCGATTACTGGCAAACTGAATCATTAACTGCCATAGGCAACAAATTAGGTCGTTTTGTCAAAGCTTCTGAAGCCGCTAGAAGGGGAAAATATACTTCCTTTGCAAGAATATGTGTGGAAATGTATCTATCCGGAGCACTCCTTGATGAGGTAATCTTGGAAGTTTTTGATGAAGAATGGGTGAAAATAGTAGATTATGAGCACATTCTGTTCAGATTCCGTAGATGCCACGAACATGGGCACCTATTTAGAGACTGTCCTCTCAGTAAAGCAGAAAGCAAAAGCAAAGTTAACACAATGAAGGACATTGGTAGCTTTCACAAGGTGGTAAACAAAGGAAAAGGCGGCAAAAGAGGGTCAAAACAACATCAAAATGAAGGGCAAAAGGTTAATCAGAACAAGTTCCAAATTCTTGAAGAGGAGGAGGAGATTACAAAAGAAGATCAAGCAAAGGAAGAAAGTCCTGGAGACAAGGAGAAAGAAGAAAACCATGAACAGACACAGGATATGGATAATTAGAATGAGACTATGATGAGTGATTCAGAACTGGAGATGGATCAGGAAATGACCCAGAGTGAAATGGAACTGGAGGACCATGAGCTACAGGAGATTCTTGACAAGGAACACCTAGATTTAGAAGGGTTCTTGAAACAGGGAACCATGGGAGGGGTAGATTCGTTACCTCAAGAAGAACTAAATAGAATACAACAGTTGTTTTTATGGAAAACTTGAGCTAAGGAGTTGGAGAAGGGAAAAAGCATTGACAAGCAGGATAACAGAGGTGTGAAACTGATGAAAACATCTCCTGGATTAGCAACTAGAAATCCAGGGAAAAAAAGAGGTAGGAAAAAGCAGAACGAGCTCTTGATGGAGTGTGGAAAGCTAATGATAGATTCGGGTAAGATGAAAGATCTAGCAGCTATTCCTTTAGAAATATTTACTTATGAAGTTCACATCCTGGAATAGAAGGGGTCTAGGCAGTAAAAGAAAACATATAATGCTTAATAATAGAATGAAACAAGCAATGTCGGATATAATATTCACCCAGGAAACGAAATGTTCCATTCAAAAAATTAAGACAAATTCACAGTAAATGGCTCATTAGATTTGAGTTTCTAGAAGTCAAAGCAGAGAATACAGTAGGGGGCATTCTCACTCTTTGGAACCCCCAAAAAATTGACATAAGAGATGTTGAGGCATCTAGGAATTATTTATCTGTAGTCGTACAACCTGTAGGAGATAGGAATACCTATCTGGTCACGAATTCTTTTGGCACTCAAAGAATAGATAATAAACTCAGCTTTCTAGATTCCCTTGTGGATCTCAGGGACAGACATGCAGAAATACCTTGGATCATGGGAGGGGACTTCAACATGATCAAATCTCTTTCGGAGAAAAAAGGTGGAACCAGAGCTCTAAGTAAGGACTCTTTAGCATTTCAAACCTTTACAAACATAATGAAACTGGTTGATACTAATACAATCAATGGCCTCTTTACTTGGAATAATAAAAGAGGAGGAGAGGCTGAGGTAGCCTCCAGGTTAGACAGATTCATTATCTGAGAGGATCTCATGCTTACAGATAAGGAAATAACAACAAGAGTTCTCCCCTTTGGAGGCTCGGATCATTGGCCTATTCATTTGGAGATCAAGGGCATAGGTTCTCCCAGGAACAAACCTTTCAGATTTGAGAATATATGGCTTTCACACCCAGAATTCATCAGCAATATTAACAAATGGTGGTTAGAAGATTTGCAGATTCAGGGGACAAGAATGTAGCTTATTCACAAAAGACTAAAGCACATCAAGCTCCGACATAAAGATTGGAACAAGAATGATTTTGGTAACATTTTTGTGGATAAAAAATCTGTTGAAAACAAACTACAGGAACTCAACCAAGCTTTGATCATGGAAGGCTTTGACAAAATCAAAAGTGATCAAGTTGATAAATATCATCAAGAACGAGAGAATTTATGTAAACAAGAAGAAACATTTTGGAGACAAAAGTCCAAAGTTCAATGGCTCAAAGAAGGAGAGCGTAATACATGATTTTTTCATAGATCCGCCATGGAAAATAGAGCTCATAACAGAATCTCTTCGATCATGGACGAAGGGGGGGAGCTCCATATCTCCCATGAGGACATAGAAACTGTGTTTGTTCAGCACTCAAGAGGCATAACTCTGGAAAACAATTCAGACAGAGAGTAGTACATCAGAGACATCACCAGGCACATACCTAAGCTGCTGTCTAGAGAGGACAACTTCAACCTCAATAGGCCAGTAATTGAAGAGGAGGTCTGTGAGGTCCTCAAAGAAATGAAGAATGGCAAAGCACCAGGCCTGGATGGTTTCAATGTGGATCTTTTCAAAGCTTTCTGGAATATTGTGAAACATGATATATTGGATGTAGTGGAGGATTCCAGGTTGAACAAAACTATTATGAAAGTGCTCAATACATCCTTCATTTCCCTGATCCCCAAACAGGAAATTGCTCAAACTCTTGATAAGTATAGACATATAGCTTTATGCAATGTGGTATACAAGATAATATCCAAGGTTGTGGCCAATAGACTCAAACCTCTACTTCCCACTCTAATTTTAGGGGAACAATCAAGTTATCTGGAAGGCAGACAAATTCTCAACAACATCATTCAAGCTCACGAGTTGGTTCACTCATTAACTAGCAAGAGGCAAGCTGGGATGATCATACAACTGGACATTGCCAAAGCTTATGATAAGGTGAACTGGACCTACATCAAGAAAGTTCTTATTGCTTTTGGATTTGATCATAACTAGGTCATATGGGTCATGGCCCTAGTGACTTCCTCCAGCTTTTCAATATTGGTGAATGGCTCTCCCTCTGAGATTTTTATTCCCTCTAGAGGTCTCAGGTAGGGAGATCCACTCTCTCCCTTCCTTTTCATCCTTATGATGGAAGGACTTGGTCAATCCATCAAGCATGCTAAAGTAATGGGGAAGATCAAGGGTCTACAATTGACTAAGAATGGTCAGGCCCTGACTCATCAACAATTTGTAGATGACACCATGCTTCAGGGAATCCACACAGTCAAAGAAGCTACAACCTACAAAAAAATCCTGAATGACTTTGCAATGGCTACAGGTATGGAAGTCAATCTCTCCAAATCAAAAATCTTTTTCTTTAACACCAATATTGCTATTCAGAGAAATATCTCTAGAATTCTAGGCTTTCAAAGGGATTCCCTCCCCTCAAAATATTTGGGAGTTCCTCTAACTGCTAAAACGATGCACAAAATAAATTGGGAACCGTTGACCAATAAGATGCAGGATAAATTCAAAAAGTGGACCATCAGATCTCTAAATCTAGCTGGGAGGTTGGTCACTTACAAAGGCAGTTCTACAATCAATCCTTGTTTTCATGTTATCAACTCTCCCAGCTTCAAAAGGAGTCTTATAGAAATCCAGAAACATCCAAAGAGACTTTCTTTGGGGTAAGGAGGAAACAATAAATAAATGGGCCTTAGTTTCATGGGAAAAAATCTATAGACCCAAGAGCCAGGAAGGCGTAGTCCTGGATGACCAGAAGATTCTTAGCAATGTTTTAGGCGCCAAACTATGGTGGCATTGGATTCAAGATCCAACGACTCAATGGGCAAGTATTTGGAAAGAAAAATATGCCAGCTCCTGGCAAACTAGTGATCTCATAAGAATGTTTGGAAATATAAAGGGCTCATTCATCTAGAATAAAGCCTGGGAAAACGAAAGCATAGTACAAAAAAACAGTTTCTGGGAAATTAGAGAGGGAGATCTAGCACTATTCTGGGAGGATAAATGGAAACAAGAACCAAAATTGTTAAGAGAGGAATTTTTGGGCCTTAAGCATGAGACAGATACCCAAGGATTAAACAAGGTAAAGGACTTCTGGGACCTCACTCATAATTCAGGAAAGTAGAGAATCTGGAAAAATATTGTTTGCAGAGATAACAACACCTTGAAAACAAAAGTTGAGGCACTTATGAGAATGTTGAAAGAAAGGATGATCTTAGCGACAGGGGGGCAAGATCAACTAAGATGGGGCAACAATAAAGAGGGCACCTTTAATCTTAAGGAAGCTAAAGGCATTCTCCTTGAGTTGGATTCCCTTGTGCCGGACAAGACCTGGTAGATCCTATGGAGGCACCAAGGGTGGATGAAGATCAAACTCTTCATGTGGTTGGCACATCACAAGAAGATCTTGAACTTGGGACAATATTAGGAAGAGGGGTGTTCTGGGGCCTTCTAGATGCCAGCTCTATGAAGCTCAAGAGGAGACCATGGAGCACATTCTCAATAGCTTCAGTTTCACATCTTGGTTATGGGATACTTTTGCTACCATTTTTCAACAGACCAATAGGGAGAAAGAGAATATCAGTAATACCCTGATCAATTGGAGAAGAAACTTTTCAGATAATGAATTCCTTAGTTTGGCTTGGAGCCTAATGCCAAGCTTCATCATATGGAATGTTTGGAAAGAAAGAAACAAGAGAATATTCAAGGATGAAAAAAATCCCCCTCTTCGCCTGTTCGAGCTGATCTTAAAATAGCTTAAGGAGACGGTTGGCACCACAGTACGTAATCACCGCAAGAATCCTCGCTCAGAGGCTGATTTGAGAATTCTTAGGCATCTGGGTTTGCAGGGGTTCATCCCTCAGAGCCTGAACATGAAAGTTATCACAAGGGAAACAGAGAAGGATTTCTGGCATCCTCCCCAAAAGGTTATTTGAAATATAACATTGGTGGGGCTTCAAAAGGCAACCTGGGAATGGCTAGTTTTGGAGGGGTGTTAAGGGATGAAGAAGGTCACATTATTTTCATATTCCACTGCCACTTAGGTAAAGATACCAACAACATGGCCAAAATAATGGCTTTAGAGCAATGCTTAGAGTTTTTGAAGCAGGACAACCGCTCAAATGTGATTGTAGAAGCGGACTTTGAATTAATCATTAACTCAGTGAAAAGAATTAGTTGTGGAACAGGGTCAGAGAAAGTCTCAAAACACTGGAGGCTAATCTAGGTTTACAAAAGAATTCAAGGTCACCTCCTAGGTCTTCGCACAATCAGTTTCAACCATGTTTGGCATAGGGAAAATAAACTTGTTGACATTCTGGCCAACCAGGGTGTGAGTTGTACAAATTGTAGGGTTCTGATGTAGTGGCAGGAGCTGCCTCAGAGCAAACTAATTCTCTATGTTTCGAGCAAGCGAAGGAGGACAAAGAGGTATTTCGAAACAGAGCTGAGAAGGCAGTTTTGAAATAACTTTTTCTGAGAAAGTAGCACCAATGTCAAACAGACTTTATTTCGGTGGGGGGCAGGCCACTGTAGGCCTCAGAAAACCCTGTTGTTTGTTGATCGGAGTCCTTAGTTTTTCGGGCGGTCGAATTGTGGGAAGGTCCACAACTTGCCTTGGTCGGGTTCAGGTACAAAGGAAAAAATGCACGGGATGGGTTCTTTGTCTGTTCTGGGAGCCGTCATAATCCTAAATTCCATTTTCTAGTGGTAAAACCACCACCATGGAGATTTTCTGGTGATTGCATGGCTATAAAGTGGGAAATGGTTTTAGCAAAATCGAAGCGATTCCATTCAGCTTCCTACACATGGTGGGGGAGTGGAAAAGAATACCACCCCTATCGCGCACTAATGTTCGGAGACTTTGATCCTTGCGATATCATTCTCAATCATTGTATCGCGCGAAGCGGATCAACGGTTAGGAAGGATCGAGCAGTTTTGTGGTACAGGGCTGATAAACATCGATCACCTTCAATTGGCGATTTCTTCCTCTACCATTAGATGGTGCAAGGAGATTGGACAGCTTCGATTGAAAATACAAGTATGGGGAAATGTTGCGCGGGAGTTTCCACGGTTTCCACTCGTTCTTTTGTCTTTTTAACAAAATCATTGTTTGTCTTAAAAGGCTTCGGAGGTAAATTTTGTAAGGTTGGGGAGAATGTTTTAGGTGGTTAGCTCTTGTTTTTCCGGGGTCCATGGAGATTTGTGGATGTATGTACATTATGTAAACTATTTTATGGCTTTATGAAATAGAAGGATCGACTCTTGCTTCAACAAAAAAAAGATCAAAGGTTTTCAAATAATAAACCCTCTAATATCAAGATTCAAAAAGTCAAATTTGAAATCAAATGATACGTCGACTCTATGGTTCCCATGTGTGAAAACTCCACTGGTATCTAAGGGATTTTGGCAGTTTTGGGCAGGTTCAAGATTGTAAATGTTCTTTCAAAGAACATTGTACGTAAGGAGGATGAAATATAAAGCAACTTCACTTGCGCCCCATCTTCCTTATAGCCATTGTCCAAGAACAAATGCTTCAATTGGAAAAACCTCTTTTGATTATTCCCAACTAATACATGAAGAAACGAAAAAAGTTATCACTGTTTAGACCATGCACTTATAGACATCCAAGATTTGTTGTCACTGGGTACTTAACAACCAAGAAAATAAAAATGTTATCACTGTTCAGAGTCCCGACCATGCACTTCTAGACATCCAAGATCTGTTGTCATTGGGTACTTAGCAATTAAATTACAAATGACATAATGAATTTAATACTACTTTCGAGAAGACCTATGGAACATTTCATAAACAACTAATTTTATAAGTTTCTCCTTGTTGACCATTCAATGTTCATTCTCATCTAATACTTAGAAACCAATATATGAAGGACATCATCACAAATTTGTTTAGGCTTTATGTTGTTTGTGCACTTGTGGCCATCTAATGCCCACATTTATTGAGTACATTAAATGAAACTCCTAAAAGATACTATCATCCAATTATGTCCATGTAAAAACATCTTTTTAAGTTTAGATAATCAAAATTCTAAAATTCCAAAAATTGACAGATTATAAAACATATATGTATTTTCATCATCCTCCCTAGGCCATAAACCAAGTCACTACCAATGAAAACAAATAAATAAAATAATTATAATATAGTTTTGTAATCCCCCTGCCAAAACACTGACCTTCTCATAAAACAAATGTCTATTTTGATCATATCAGGGGGCACTTAATAAATAACTGAACTAGGTCATGTGTGAGTTAATTCACAACAAACAAACTGAAGCTTGAACTTATTTTCTTCAACTATGAAAGACAACTTTTGACAAATGGTTTCCAAAAAGAAGAATATACGATTCCCTTCAAACACAGTGGCAAACATAACAACAAGTTTCCGAGTAGCTTTCCATTATACTATTGCACCTTTTGATTAACCGTAACAATTATTCAATTTTCTAGATTTATGCTATTAACGTGATGGCTGAAAATTGTGGAAGATAATGACCATCACCAATTCCTGAAAAGAACCTGAATAGTAAATTCAACTGAACAATATAAAATACCTGAAATCAAATAAAATGGTAGCAAAACTTCTGAGCGACATGAGGTCTACAATAGATGACAATTTACAAGACTTCAACTAATAGAAAAATATTATTTAATAAAAGAGAGGTAGTAGATACATAAATTTCCATCTTAAGTGACTAATCAGGCCTTAAGAAGGTGGTAGTTCAGTTGGTTCACTGGACCCCTTGACAGACTGATTAATGGGAGAAAAGGAATCATCATAATATCATGGCAAGTTGGAATACGTAGTTGAGTTTCATGCTGAACTAAATGGCACCCTTGAAGGTTCATATGCATTTGGAGGTTCAACATTGTGAAATTGTTCAAAATCACGGGATAGATAACTAGTTGCAGTTGAACTTTGTATGTTCTTTTTCCCTTCAGCTAATTGAACATTTTCTTTATTTTTCAGACCAACATCCTCAACGGCCTTTGTAACCTTGTTGAAGGCACTAGTCACCCATGCTGTAGAAGTGAACACATATTTTTTCTTCATAAAGGCATAACCTGCATTATTGACCTTCTGTTCATCTACAACAAATGCTGATTTTGTTTTCTTTGATACTTGAAATTTTTGTTCTACTGATCTTACTTTCTCATTTATAACACTTATTCCAGTAGCAATCTTTTCAATGAAACCGATTTTCTTGTCAAAAGTTGTCATATTAGCATAAACATTTTCCATGAAGCCATGCTTCTCATCAAATGCCTTGGAGTTGTTCATAACATCCTTTCCTAGAATAAACCCTTTCGTAAGCATGTTTGTCACAACATCTTGATTCTTGTTTATAGCAGTATCACCTTCTTTCACCGTACTTTCATTGGGCTGCCATCAGACTTTAAAAATGTGAAAACAAAATTTGCACTAACTAAAAAACAAAATTTGGCAAGAAAACACATACACAAAAACATTAAGACTCACATTTTTAAACCACATTTCAAATTTATTCAACTTATAAAATTTTGTTCCTAGTGCAAATTTGATTTTATGGCAAGCCTTAATGTAATTTATGAAAAATACGGATTTTATGGATGGGAAGGCGTGAACAGATTAAATGATAAACTAACTTAATGTTGATAAAGATAGCTCTTATCCATCCGTAACTACTATCTATGCTACAGGTGGCTCCGGGTTTGAAAACGAAATAACATATAGTTCAACTACGTCAAAACCAAGTAAGTCATTGTTGTTCGGTTGATCAAGTATTGGCATCGTCAGGATTATCATAATCAGGTTGGTATATTGGTGTTTGGATTGAGCAGCTTCGGGCCCATTGCTAGAAATGGGAGTGATGGAAAACTTGTAATGGAGAAAGATGGGGGAATTTGATATGACCTTAAGTAACTATTTTTTTTTCCAAATTGAATAAATCGGCCTCAACATGTGATCCGTTGTGGAGGAAATGGGTATGTCTTTCCCACCATTGTGATTTCCATTATATTCAAATACCATTTGTTTCCCTACTCCGACTCCAGCCATTGGATTGATCTGCGATGTAGCTTCTCCTGTAAATGCAACTTTCTGGCAAACAAAATAAGGATGGAAACTTCTCTGTTTTAAATTAGATAAGAAAATTGTATGACCAATAGGGTTCCTCATATATGGAAAGAGAGGAGGTTGGAATATTTTGTAGTACCAATAGAAAAATGGATGTTGCAGTGCTTCCATCGCTCTGGGTCTCTCTTCAAATCCCTCCACAAAAAATTGTTAATGAGATCAATGGCCCTTAGATCCAAACTCTCCTTAGGAAAGTGCAATAGGAACTATAGGCGCATTTCCTCAAAACACAAATTCAACAAATCATCCTCAATGTGCCTGTGTAGTGCTAAACCCACTCGCAAAATAGTCTTATGTGCGCTCTCATACAACAAAACGTCCCAGGTCCTAACACTTAACAACAAAAAAATTCAATAGGAAATACACCCTTCTGGAGCATAGCTTATAAATTCAATTTTTTTTCTAGAAATTCAAGATAAATAATGGCCAAGGTTGATAAAGCAACCAACCTAAAAATGATGCTTGTTCCTTGGATTCTAAGGTCCTTGCATCACTTTTCCTCTATAGGAAACTCTGATGCTCCAAAGCCCAAAATTTCCAAGAATCTTTGAGAGATCGAACAAGCCATGAAAATTACCAAACTAAGAGAGTCAATCCCCTTTCATTCATCTAAAAATGCTGTAGTGTGAATATACAACTTCCGGGAGGCTTAAGTTTTCACAAAAACCTCAACAACACATAGGGCACTTTATGAGCCCATTTTCATTACACTGCTAACACCTAATGAAAATATCTAGACCTTCCTCTTTTGTAAAAATATTGGCCTCCCTTATGCTTCTCTTGAAGCCACAAAACTAACTGACAATGTATGTACCTTTCACCCATAAATTCACTATTCCTTTTTTGAATTCAACATTACATGGCCTGATGAGTGCATAGTTTTCAAAGTAGAGAGCCAGTCAAAATCAATTAGATTCAACTTCTTGTGTGAGTTCCAAGCAACTTCTATAGCCCATCTCAGAAGTCGCCTTGGCAACCAATGTTCCATTCCTAGGCCTATTGTATTGAATTTTAATTTGGGAGGAAGTCTTTGTTGGTAACAAATGTTCCATTCCTAAAGCCTAGAGGGATGAAACATCTCGACGTGCAAACATTTCCTCAAGTTTTGCACTCAAAAAATAGGTTTACACCTTGAGAGATTTGTGTTGGAAGTATTAATCTCAACTACCGCAGTTAATAAACTAACAACAACCATACTTGCCTAGTCGATTTTTGCAGGTTGCAAATTTTGTTTGCAGGCTTAAGGAAAAAAGTTATGAGCAGGAGTACGAGTTCTCTAGTCCGCAACACACATCAGATAATTAAATTCAAATGAGTATTTAATACGTATTTGGTACATATGTATGGGCAAGAATTCACTCCACAACTATTACTTGTAGTTCACAACCTCTGAAAGTTCAGAAAATCATTTATTATGTAAAATCGCCCATACTGTGTCTTAATGTCTTGTTTAGTCATGCAATAATGGGTCAAAAATGTAAGTTTTCATATATATCTATGTAAAATTATTTTTGTATGGTTGAGGAGTTGAGAGGGTGTAATTCTGAGAGGTAGAGAGGAGAAAATCATGGATCAAATAATGGTGGGCACATGAAAACAACAATTATTGGATGTTATTGTGTGTTACTCCGCGACCCCTAGTGAAGCCTAAATTGCAGTAAGAATTGTTGTTTTATTTGGAGTTGTAGCCTCCATTTATCATGCGAATGTATTTTCCTATTTTTTGATATCATAATCTAAAGTTTGGTTTGTTGTGATATGGATTTAAATTTTAACGTCTAGTTTTACCGCAACCACTCTATTTTACTCTGTTCTACCATGAGTCATTTTCTACATTTTTAAGCTTCTGTCCTATTGTGATTTTCTTTCTACAACTGGAGATTTTACCTCTACAACAGATTTGTTGAGGTAGACACCTCTCCTCTGCCCTTGTAAAATTCTTAACATGGTATCGGAACCAAGTTAAACTCTTTTAGTGTAAAAACACGTGTTTTTACTAGGAGTTAAAAATTGTTTTGAAGGTAGAGTTATTTTTGGAGCGTATTTACCAGTAGCGAGAAAGTTTTTTTTACACTCTGAAATGGAAGCATCAATCACAAGCTTGCTAACCCTCATATACCTCAATTTAATGGGAAAAATTATGATTATTGAGCTATAACAATGAAGGCCTTGTTTTATTCTCAAGACATTTGGGATTTGGTGGAGAATGGGTTTCAAGAACCAGTAGATGTAGTAGCATAAAATGCCTTGACATAATCAGAAAGGGATTTGTTGAGGGACAATAGGAAGAAGGATGCAAAAGCCCTCTTCTACATCTTTCAAGTAGTTTATGAAACTATTTTCCCAAGAATTGCAGTAGCAACAAAGTCCAAGCAAGCATGGGACACCCTCCAAACAACCTACCAAGGCATGGAAAAAGTGAAGACAAGAAAGCTAGAAATGTTGAGGAGAGACTTTGAGACAATTTATATGAAAGAGTTTGAGAATGTAGACTCACTTTTTACACATGTAATTTGACTAGTTACTCAAATCAGGTCTCATGGTGAGATACTTGAGGAAAGGGGAATAGTTTAGAAAATTTTGAGAAGTTTGCCAACAAGGTTTGATGCCATTGTTGTGGCCATAGAAGAGACAAAGGATCTCTCACATTTTTCAGTGGATGACCTACACGCATCACTGATTTCTCATGAGCATAGATTGAATAGAGCGTCAAGCTCCTCATTGGAGCATGCCTTCAAGACACAAGTTTCATTTGCTCAAGGTCGAGGTAGAGGAAGATCATATGCTAGAGGAAGAGGAAGAAGCACACACAGAGGTGGAAGAGGCAGCCCCTCAAACCCAAGTGGAAGGGGCAACAATCAAAATTCATGTCAAGGCCTAAGTCAAAATCAAGCACACGGTTAGAGGTATGATAAATCTCAAGTCCAATGTCATTATTGTAAGAAGTATGGCCATTATGCAAATGAATGTAGAAAGAAGCAATATGACACAAGTAACAAACCAAGTGCAAATGTCACAAAAGAAAATCAGAACCAAGATAGCATGTTTTTAGCTTGTAATGCAGCACAAGAAAAGAAAAGTGATGTATGGTTTCTAGATTCAGGGTGCAACAACCATATGATAGGGAGCATTGAAACGTTTTCTAATTTAGATGAAAGTGTGAAATCTGAAGTGACATTAGGGACTGATAGAAAATTCTTTGTCATGGGAAAAGGAAGAGTCAATATTCTAACAAAGAAGGGGGAGAAGAAGTACATTTCAAATGTTTATTTTGTCCCTAGTTTGAAGAATAACCTCATAAGCAGTGGATAGCTCATGCAAAAGGGCTACAATGTCATTTTCAAAAATGATAAGTGCACAATTTTGGATAAGTCTCCAAGTAGACAACTGATTGCAAAAGTTTAGATGACAAGCAATAGAATGTTTCCCCTAAAGATAAAATTAGATTTGAAGGAAGAATGTGCACAAGCACAACTATCAATGAAATCACAAGAAGATGAAAGAAAGTTGTAGTTGTCACACAAGTAAACTTTCAAGCAGAGGTCAAAGATGAAAATTGGTTATGTCATTTGAGATTTGGTCATCTCAACTTTGGAGGTTTGAATTTGTTGCATAGGAAAGACATGGTAAAGGGGTTTCCACTCATAGAAAAATTGGATAGCCTATGTGAAGGATTCCTCTTGGGAAAACAACATAGAGAGACATTTCCAACAGGAAAGTCAATAAGGGAAAAGGCATCTTTGGAGATTTTCCATTCAGATTTGTGTGGACCAATGCAGACACCATCAATTGGTGGTAGTTACTATTTCTTGACCTTCATAGATGACTACACAAGGAAGACATGGGTTTACTTCCTAAAACATAAAAGTGAAGTGTTTGAATTCTTTCGCCAACACAATATCTTTTTCAGAAGCAATGTGGACACTACATCAAAGTCTTGAGGACTAATAGAGGTGGCGAATACATCTCAAATGACTTCCTTCGTTTTTGTAGGGAGCATGCAATTCACAAGAAATTTACAACAAGGTATACAACTCAGTAAAATGGTGTCGCGGAAAGGAAGAATAGGATCATTATCGAAAATGGCAAGGAGTATGTTGAAGGAAAAGCATTTGCTAAATGATTATTGGGCTGAAGTTGTCGCTTGTGCAACTTATATCATGAATACGGTGTCCAACCAAAAGCGTCAAGAACGTGGTTTTTGAAGAGGCATGGAGTGGAAGAAATCATGGTGTCATTCACATGAGAGTGTTTGGGTGTGTGGCATATGCACATGTCCCAGATGAGTTGAGGAAGAATTTGGACAGCAAGGGGGAGAAATGCATATTTGTTGGGTACAGTGATGAATCCAAGGCATACAAGCTCTACAATCCATCAACCAAGAAGGTCATAATCAATAGAGATGTGTAGTTCATAGAAGAGGAAGCATGGGATGGAAGTTTAGAGAAGACAATCAATGTGAAAGCATGTATACCACATGAAGACAAAGAGGAATTGACAACAACAAGCAATTCCTCAACAATGGCTCCCTCTACTCCTATTGAAGCACAACAAAGTAGGCAGCAAGTAACACCATCAACAAATAGCATGATAACGTCACACAGTCAAGCAAGTTCTTCTCCAAGCATGCCGCAAAGACCCACAACATCATCTACTTCAAGCGCAACACCAAGTGATATGTCAAGCCCATCTTCCGCAAGCATAAGAAGACCAAAATTCAGAAATTTAAATGAAATTTATGAGCAAGATGAAGTTGATAGTAGCGCTAGTCTGAATTCCTTATTTGCATTGTTTGGTCATGTAGATGAACCAATCCATTTTGAGGATGCAGTCAAAGAATAAAAATGGGTTGTTGCAATGGAGGAAGAAATAGAAGCAATAGAAAAGAATGACACATGGGAGTTAGTGAACCTTCCGCAAGGAAAAGAAGTCATTGGAGTGAAGTGGGTCTATAAGACCAAGAGAAACGTTGAGAGAAATATTGAAAGGCATAAAGCAAGGGTAATAGTTAAAGGATACAAGCAGCAACATGGAAGATACTATGTGGAGAAATTTGCGCCAGTCGCGAGGATGGAGATAGTGTATATAGTCGTGTCAATTGTCAAGCAACATACATGGAAAGTGTATCAAATGGACGTAAAATCAACGTTTTTGAATGGAGTGCTAAAAGAGGAAGTATATGTTGTGCAACCACTTGGTTATGAGGTAGAAGGCCAAGAAGACAAGGTGTATAGGTTGAGGAAACCTCTTTATGGGCTGAAGCAAGCACTGCATGCATGGTATAGCAGGATAGATGCTTACTTGTTGGACAATGGCTTCAACAAATGTGACAATGAGCCTACTCTCTACATTAAAGAGAGTGATGGTAAGCTTGTTGTTGTTGTTTTATATGTAGATGATTTGATTTTTACAGGCAGTGATGATTTCCTCATCCCTGATTTCAAAGAAGTCATGAAAAGTGAATTTGAAATGACTGACTTGGGGTTGTTAAGATAGTTTTTGGGCATAGAAGTGAAGCAAACAAAAAATGGTATTTTTATTTCCCAAGCAAAGTATGTAGCAAACATTTTGGAGAGGTTTAATTTTCAGAATAGCAAGCCCACGCCAACTCCAACTGCCATGGGGATGAAGTTGAGAAAATGTAACGACCTATCTATAAATATAAAGAACACAAGAATAATAGCAGGCATACGGTGCATGCATATGATAGCTACATATGCATGTGTCGCATACCCGCACTAGTATTTATATACTAAATTAACTATAAGTAGCAAATATCATGACACTTCTTCGAATAGAGGTTTTACTCATCCATCAACACCCACATTGCTTAATGTATGGGTAAATATTAAAAGAGGACTATATAAAATATATATTATAGATTATTAATAAAAATAATATAAATAAATCATATTAATAAATTAATAAAATAATTTTTAAAGTATATATAAGAAATTAAAAGGGGCACTAAGTATAAAGTCATTATGTTTATATTAAATGAATACTTTAATAAAACCTAATGTGACATATATACGTGACCTTTAAAAGAGATAAGGGAGGAATACGTAAGAGAGGAGCGTGTCACTAGCAAACTGAGCGGTGCGCTGTAGATGGAAGAGCGGCCACCACCAAGCAACAGGATAAAAACCACGGAACAGAGATTTAGAGGGCAAGGAAACAGAGGGAAGAAAATTGGAAGGAGGAGGAACATCATGTACAGAAATCATCCACAGGAAGAGCTTGAGTTGTTTTGAGGTTCTGGGCATGGGGGAACAGTTGACTTCTACTAAGAAGCTTACTGAATTGAGAAGTCAGGTTCTGCTCAGTTTGGCTGGGTGGATTTGGAATTTTGGTAACCGAAGCAGGGAGTTGGAGTCATCATCAACCACAAGGACACAGGTAGGTACCCTCAACAGTTCTGTTAGATAATTTGTTAAATAAATTTTGTAAGAGTTCAGGAACATAATTTCAGGTTCAACATAAAATTTCCTTCACTGTTTTTACACCTGTTTTCTCAGTCTTGACATTTGCTATCAGAGTGTAGGTTCCCTTTCGACCTTACTGGCCCTACACATTGTGTAACTCTCTGTTGAATTTTATTTCTGTTGAATTTTCTATTTGAAAGTGTTGAAATGTCACGTGATGCAGAATTTTTTTTTTCTTTCCTTGAATCTGCGTACATAAATTTATCTCCATGCCCTTTTGAAGATGCATAAACATTGCTAATAAGCATGTTTCAACTGTCTCTCTCAGCTTCTGCTATTCCTTTACTTTCATTTTGAAAGTGATTCCTGAATGAGACTTAGCTCGGGACTTGAGAATGGCTTTTCTTCTCTATTAATTCATTACTTTTTCAACGTACCCTTGTGAGCATTGTAGTGTTCAAACCTCCACACAACCATCTGTTTTTCATAGCCGCCGTCATAGACGACCTCCTTGCTTCAATCCATTGAGATCGAACAAGAAACTGAAGCATTTGCAGCTATTCTCGTTCTCGTTTTTTTTAAGAGAATTCATTAGATATCGATGAATTTGAAGGTTCTACGGTGGAGTGCCTGGGAAGGAAGGTTATGATGTACTGATAATCGGACAGTCGCAACAAAAAGCTTCATTTCGAGAAAATTATGGCTTGTCGTTGGTTTGCTAAATGCCTTTTGAAGATTTTAAATTTTCTACTGACATTGGCCGGCTTAAGGATGGTCGGCTATGGCATTTACATGATGGTTAAGTGGGAACAGGATTCTGTTAGCATTAATTCCGCGATTCCGCTACTACGAATGAAGGCGAGGTGTGGAGACTTGGATGGCTGCTGCTTTTTTTAGCCCCTTTGTCTACTAATATCCTGGATAAGCTTCCCAAAGCTTGTGATTAAGGCCACTGTTAAGAGAGTCGTTTACAGCTGGAGTGGGAGGAGAAGGGATCCCTGCCACGAATTCCGAACCTGTGAACCGTGTGTTGGCATGGTTCCACCTTTCGGGCGGTCGAACGACGGGTGTTGGCGTCTTAAGTTGCCAGCATTATCATCGCTATAATCGTGCCTAATATGGATGCGTAAATATTATTTCATTTAATCTTATAAAAAAATGGATGAATGGCTTTAATTTTTTTTTTTAAACAAATAATAATAATTATAAATTGTTCATAAAACAGATGTGAATAAATCTCAACATATGGACTCATCGCAAGCTCACAATGAAGTGATGGCCCAACCGTCCGTTCGAAGGATCATAACCATAAAATGGAAGGACAACAATGGACTCAGTGAAAACAGTTTCAGTGTTAATATCAAACTAAGTTACAAAGGAAACTTAGCAGCCTCTATTACGTGCTATTTCTAATCAATATCTTTGGGTTCTAGTGTTCCGTTTCTAATTAATAGTAAGTCAGTTTAGTTTCCAAAATTAAGTTACGTTATTTAGTGTGTTTATGATCATTATTTTAAGTTTAAGAAATTCAATTAAGTTGTTTAGCTTTATTATGTGGTTTTTATACTTAAGGTTTAGGAATACAACATATTTATTATTTATAATCAAGGTTTATGCATACTAGTTTTAATTTGGAAAATGATATTTAAAAAAAAAAAGGGGCAAATGAGGTCCCCTTTTCTTTTAGCTTTAGTTTCGAAAATGTTATAAAATAAAATTAAAATGTTACAAATTATTTAATCAATTATAATTCAAAATTTGATAGAAGAATAAGATAATGTAAACATTATGTTGGACAAATAGAAATGATATCTAGATTGTTTAATCGATATCATCTAAGTTACTTGGTTCTACTAGAATTTGACCCTTATATTTATTTTATAGAAATATATAAACTACCAGCCTACCATAATTTTTATGAAAATAATTTAAATTTCTTCTATGAAATTGCAATGAATATGTTATAGTTATAATTAATATTTTGATAGTATACATCTAAGTAACACATTCCACATTATAGCTATGTGTGCCCTTCTTTATAAGTAACAGTAAGTTTGAGGTATGATGGGTATGTTGCTGATGTTCATTATAACGAGGCATTCAATATTTTCATTTTGTGAATGTTGCTTAGTAATTAATTTTGGATGATCCACCTCAGGAATTAATAACCATACGCTTTTGCATTATTTCATATTAAGATAGAATACCCTGCATTAGGACAAGGAGGTTGTGAGACCACCATCCTTAACCTTGGTACCAGTAAGATCTGCCTAGCAGATAAAAATAGCAAAAAAACTATACCCGTTTATAAATGTGAAATTGCAAAAAAAAAAAAAAAACTGTATGTTAAAACCGAATGTCTACCTCAAATTTTTACAAAAAAATTATTATGTGCACAAGAAACATTACAATGGTAAGGACATATGAGCGACGCCGACGTGATCAGACAGCATTACCGTCATTAATACCACCACCGTCGTCATCATCATCCCCATCGCCACCTCCACCATCATCATCTCCACCGAGACCATTATCAACACCAATCGCTCCAGCACCGGAGTTGACCGTGATAATGAACTCATTAAAAGCCTTATTGGAGACATTAAAAGAATAAACTAAGGCTAAGACTAAAGAAGAACTTCAACCCTTAGCTACCAATTCAGCGGAACCAAATAATTTTGACCACAAAAGATCAAAAGAAGATATTTCTAGGGAGCTTCAGAAAATTAAACTCCCAGAATTTTCAGGAGGTCGAGCAGGTGAACGCGCTGAGGCGTGGTTAGAAGGAATGAACAGATGCTTTATATTAAGAGAATATTCTTCTTCTGCAAAAACAAAAAATTTTGTATTTCAATTAAAGGAAAGTGCCTTGATTTGGTGGGGAAATCTGGAAAAGCAACTGCACCTTACATCGGATAATGTCCCTTGGGAATTGTTTGAGGAAAGATTCCGCGCAAAGTATTTACCTCCATACTTTCAACAAAAACAAGCCAGAGCCTTCCATACATTAGTTCAAAGTAATAAAACAATGGAAGAATATGAGATAAGGTTTATGGAGTTTGTAAAATACATTCACTACTTAGATTATGATGAACGTCAAGCTGAACACTTCATATTTGGGTTAAATCCTCGCATTAGGGCCTTGGTGAGCATGTGGAAACCATCATCAGTAGCTAAGGTGGTAGAATGTGGTCGTTATGTGGAAGAATATCTAGGGATCAAAAAAGATGTAGGGCCAGTAGAACCTTTACAATCAGGATTTCCAGGAAAGACTCCCCGAAATTTCTTCAGAGGAGGTAGCTCGAGGCCACCTTATGGTAATAGATTTACCCCAAGAAATGTAGGAACAAGAGCTCCCATGGAAGTTAACACTATAGCTGTTGAATCATCAAAAACCAGTCCATGGACATCTCGTGGAACTGCCATTAGCGGAAGAAATTCAAGAGGAAACAACATGAGAGGACGAAGCTCTTTATCTAGAAATTCACGTCCTAATTCAAGAGGATCAATGTAGCTTAATTATTGGGGATGTGGAGGACCACATTTTCAACGTGATTGTCTAGAAGCTTCATCAAATATATTGCATAGGAATGGAAAAGAACCAATATCAAATAATCAAGGTAATCAAAGAATTCATGCAGTAGTCAACAACGACCAAGCAACACATCAATTCACTGTAGTGGAATCTCCAGGTATTATTAATGGTATAAAACTCAAAATCTTATTTGATACTGGTGCCACAGATAGTTTCATTTCGTCATATGCATTAAACAAGTGTGGGTTGGTAGCTCGCAGACAAAATGATTTCAAACAGGTGGAAATGGCCTCAGGAGAACTCCAATCCATATACTTAAGTGTGGATCAATGCAAAATTGACCTAGGGGTCTGTACAACTAAACTGAAAGTTTATGTCACAGCCTTAGGAACTTATGATCTTGTCATAGGTATGGATTGGCTAGAAGCTCATTAAGCTTGGGTAGACTGTTATGGGAAAAGAATTCTAGGTATAAATGATAAAGGAGAAGTGATCCAAATTCACGGAATCAAAAGAAAAGTATCTTTACGTTACATTTCCACAATGAAAATGAAGCGTTTCTTAAGAAAAGGTTGTTAAGCATATGTGATTCAAGAAATAAGTAAAGAAAAAGCACCATCCTTAGAACAATATCCAGTTTTAACCGAATTTCCGGATGTATTTCCAAAGGAACTACCAGGTTTCCCCCTATAAGAGAGTTGGATCTCACTATTGAATTGAAATCTGGTACTCAACCAATCTCTAAAACACCTTATAGAATGATGGCTCCAGAACTTCAAGAATTGCAAATTCAATTGAAGGAACTTGTTAGGGTCCCACCCTAACCCCCTTATTTATGTCATGGGATCACGTCATAGTCAAGAGTCAATAAAGCCCACCATATTAATAATTGTAAGTGGTTAACCCGCAATTAATGACGGGACCACAGTTAGTTGCAAATGGGCGGTAGTATTAGATAGAGGGTAAATGGGTGGTAGTATTAGATAGACGGTATTAAT
Source organism: Pinus taeda (assembly GCA_000404065.3). Taxonomy (NCBI): domain Eukaryota; kingdom Viridiplantae; phylum Streptophyta; class Pinopsida; order Pinales; family Pinaceae; genus Pinus; species Pinus taeda. The sequence continues at coordinate 12,652 of APFE031583494.1, read as the reverse complement.
AAAACCCACGGTATTTTCCCATTGTATTGCATGTATGAGTCATATATAAAGGATGGAGACTCCCTGCGAGGAGTATCATGTCTTGTTTTGTTATCGAGCTCTGCTCTATTGGAGGTTGCCCCCTCGAAGAGGCCTGTGAACATTTCTCTC